>JAUZNJ010023608.1:0-16913 GCA_034780135.1 Jordanella pulchra | reverse complement strand
ACACACACGCATTGATTGGATGGATGGATGGATGGATGGATGGATGGATGGATGGATGGATGGATGGATGGATGGATAGATAGATTTTTTTCCTCTGAATATTGATCCTTTACTTTGTGGTTTTGCACATTAAATATGTTGATAATCATGCTCATTATTACAAACTGTCAAAACGTTTACAATGGATGACGGCTTTTTTTTAAGCTGAGTACAGCCTCTGTCTTCTCCAAATTCCTGTGAATTACTCCTTTGTGATTACAAACATCCTGCAGCCATTTTAATTTAACAGGAATATTATAGATTTACCAAGTCTGGTTTTGCACAGTGGTTGTTGTTTGACAATATTTACCTGAGGTAAATAGCGGTTTTACAAAAGTTAACAAGGAGGTAAATGGAGAATTTCTCCGGCAGGATGAAGGTCGACAGCTTGTCTGATTTAGACTTTAATTAAAAGCTCTCAGCATTCAACACTTTGAAATTCTGTAGAAACAGGAAGGACACAGTGTAACTTTTATAACAGTGTTTTGTGGTATTTATTGCAAAAAAATTTTTTTTTAAGGCTTTTAGGTTAATGAATTGACAACTTTTTAAAGTCTCACTCAAACTAGTGGTGGTTTAAAAACAAAGGGGTCTTCACTAGGCGCTGCTCGGTGGCCCAGTTCTTAGAACATGCATGAAGTTTGCTTGTTATCTCCCTTCAGGCGTCGTCCTCAGGTGGGACTGTTTGTTTGTGCTGTTAGCTTTGTTTTGTTGTGTCCTGTCCAGGATTCCCTCTCCAGCAGCCTGGAATGAAAACAAACACAAATATGTTCAGAAACAGCTATTTTTTCATGGGATGCAAATCAACATTTTCTGTTGTAGTAAGTCAGGATAGTTCTGCTTATTTCTGCCTCCATTTAATCTTGTTTACATGTTTAATGATTCCTTTCCCCGTTAGGTACCCTCACTGTTGAGCAGATCTACCAGGACAGAGACAGATTCGCTGCTTTAGTGCGAGAGGTTGCTTCTCCTGATGTTGGACGGATGGGCATCGAGATCCTCAGCTTCACCATCAAAGTTTGTTGCGGATTCCTTTATTTCTGGGCTTTGATGCTGCTTCCACTTGCCATCCAGGGGGAACGGTCATTACTTAGCATTTTGTACCTTGCTGTCTGTTTCCCCTGCTGACAGGATGTTTACGATAAAGTGGAATACCTGAGCTCACTGGGGAAAACTCAGACAGCTGCAGTGCAGAGGGACGCAGACATCGGTGTGGCAGAGGCAGAGAGAGACGCAGGCATCAGGGTAAGATGCGCTTTAAGGGGGGGAAAAAAACAAACACATTTTCTGTCTGCTTAGAATCTTCAGCTTTATGAATTCAACTATCTTTAGGAAGCTGAGTGCAAGAAAGAAATGATGGATGTTAAGTTTGTTGCGGATACCAAAATGGCCGACTCCAAACGAGAGCTGGAAATGCAGAAAGCCTCCTTCAACCAAGAAGTGAACACAAAGGTAATCAGTTGACCACTTCCTGTTGTGTGACAGTGTTTATATAGAGAACTGAATGTTTTGAAGGATGATTACCGAAAAATGAAAATGTTTTTTTTTTAGAAAGCAGAGGCTCAGCTGGCGTATGAGCTGCAGGCAGCCAAGGAGCAGCAGAAGATCCGTCTGGAGGAGATAGAAATTGAGGTGGTGCAGAGGAAGAAGCAGATCACGATTGAAGAGAAGGAGATCGACCGAACTGAGAAGGAGCTCATTTCCACCGTGAAGAGACCTGCGG
Organism: Jordanella pulchra; assembly: GCA_034780135.1. Taxonomy (NCBI): domain Eukaryota; kingdom Metazoa; phylum Chordata; class Actinopteri; order Cyprinodontiformes; family Cyprinodontidae; genus Jordanella; species Jordanella pulchra. The sequence continues at coordinate 15,151 of JAUZNJ010023608.1, read as the reverse complement.
AGGCTGAGGCCTACAAGATGCAACAGTTGGCCGAGGGACAGAAGTACGTTCGTTCACTTCTAAATCCAGTTCATTCTGTTCTTACAGTCTTTAATATAAAATACATATTAACACACTATTACTTACTTTATATTCTGGGTTAAAGTCATGTTTATTTTGAAGACAGTTGTGTATTAAATGAATTCTACATTAAAACTTAAGTTCTGGTATAACTTCATCAATTTGGTTTGATATATTAACAACTAAACACTTCATTTTCAGCCTCCATGTTCTAATAGATGGACTTTTAAATCAGATGCCAAACAGAGTTTATGTTTTTTTAATCTCAGTTGGAGTGCTGCTGTATCAGGAGCTAGTTTTATTAGCCTGTCATGTATAATGTGGCAGACATTAAAACCCAGTCTGGTTTAAAGACCACTGGAGGCATCCCTCCAGGGTGGAATAAGCACAAGTGTTCCTCATGCTTCTGCTTCTTCAGGTTGAAGAAGGTTCTGACGGCGCAGGCGGAGGCCGAGAAGATCCGCTTCATCGGTGAGGCTGAGGCAGCTTCTATTGAAGCTGTGGGCAAAGCCGAGGCTGAGAAGATGAGGCTGAAGGCTGAAGCCTACCAGCAGTATGGAGACGCAGCCAAGACCGCTCTGGTTCTGGAGGCTCTACCGAAGGTAAAACATCACCACAATCTTTCTCCTGTTTTCACACTGTACTTTGACCTGTAGGTTGTATTTATTTCAGTTTAATTGTTATTAATCCTTGTTTTTTTTATGATCACTTTGTTATAATATTGATTTAAACTCAAACTCCAATCGGTTTCACATTAGATAAACAAATGTGTTTAATTCCAAACTGGCTTTTAATGTGTGTTTTTGTGAACTTGGAGAAGAATGTGTTTCTGCTTGTGTTGAAGTTTCTCTCATTAGTTTTAGGCTCTCATACGATGCTGCTGCTGAACAGCCTGAGGCTTCAATGCTCCCCTGTTGTTTCAGATTGCCAGTAAGGTGGCGGCGCCTCTGTCCAAGACCAATGAGATCGTCATCTTGAGTGGCGAAGGCAGCCGCGTGACTGGAGAGGTGAACCGGCTCCTCGCCGAGCTCCCGGTCTCTGTGAACGCCCTCACTGGGGTGGACCTGACCAAGGTGAGAGCTCCGCTTTTCCTTGTTTGAAGGATTTTCCATCGTGAACTAAAAACTTGCTCTGAATTGTTTAAAGCTTCTTGCTTAGGTGTGTATTAGAAGCAAGCGTCCTGCATGTTTTTAGAGCAGTTCATGTTTAACAGTATTTTACTAAGTTAAAAAAGTTGAGATGATTTCGAGTCGATCTCTTAAGCTCTCTATGTCTTCTTATGTTAGCAGTTAGCATATTTAGCATCACCAAGCAGAGATAACTGTCAAAAAACTTATGAACAGTTTGAATGTTTAATCAACAATGTGATGAAAATTACGAGCTCAAACATCAAATGTTTTCATACAAGCAGATATCAAAGATTTACAGTTAATAATGAAAAATGTTTGCGTATGTATGATTTGTATTAATAAAGTTGTGATTCGTACCCATAAATCAGTGACTCTTACATGCTGTAACTCTATTGTATTTTGTAACTTTAAAACATAAAACTTCTGAATTTACATGACAACAAGGAGCTAATAAAAACCTTAGACTTCCTCACATGTATTGACTTAGATTCACCAATTCAAACAGATGTGCATATGTTTTTATTGGTAGTTATTTCACTCCACTGTTTTTATGAAACTTTTCTTACTATAAGTTCAAACCAGCGTCTTTGCTGATTTAGCTTTATCCTGATCTGCTCAGATTGGCAAAATTCTTAACAAACAAAATGTCACAGGGGGGGGCTGGTTTCCCTCGGCAGAATGCTCCTTTTCATCCAGACTTTATCCAGCTAGATCAGTAAAAAATTACAAAGTTAAGTCTCATCTCTGCATCGTAGCAGCCATGATGAGCAGCTCCAATGATGACGCTTCCTCCTAGAAGCCTTTCTTCACCTTCGTGGCTCTATGACGCCATTTTAAACAGTTCTCTGATACTGAACAGCTTCAGCACCGATAAAGTCTTATCAGGATGAACTGTTGGGGTTTTGGTGCAGAGAGAAAGATTTCTATGATCAGTGAAGCTCTCCGTATTTCAACTTTACACCTCAGAAAACAGATCTTTCATTTAAGGTTTCCTAGTTGTCAGTGTGCTGTGTTTAATCACCCTTAATAAAAAGTAATTAGAATAATTATACATTGTCCCCAGTAGGAAATCCAGACCCAGCTTTGTTTATTTATCAGATCAATGGTTCTGATCCACAGATCCCTCTGCTCCAGAAGATGACCGGCCAGCAGTGCCAAGCAGCCGTGTGATGCATCAGACAATCAGCCCTGAGATGTGTATCTGCCTCAAGCATGGAAAGGTTTTCAGTCAGATCTCCCTCGTGCAACTGCCTTCAATCCAACCATGAACACGACACCAACCAATGGGTTGTTTTTATTACTGTTTTGAAGTTCAATTTAGTGTTATATAGAAAGAAACATATTGAAATCCTCATGTATGGAAGCTTGTTTTTGTTCAGTTCATCTTTATTCTACTTCTGTTTGTCTCTAAAACAGAGCAGTGGTCTTTAAAATAGAACCAGAGGTGTTCTGGGTGAGCTGGGTCCGACTCCTCCTGGAGTCTGGAGTCGGTCCATTTTCCTGTCAGGTGTTGTGGTGTTAGTTCACCTTTGGAAGCCTGCCTGCTTCTAAAGACGTGTTTATCTTGTTCCTAACTCCAGTAGATCCGCTCCACCTGTAACTGTAAGACCTTGGTGGTTATTGAATCACGTATGATAATCCTCACTCCGGTCCATCATGTTGCCCGTCTTGTTCTGATGTCCTCTTCAAACCTTCAGGTAGCAGTTTAGATCAATCTGTCTGTTAATACACGGAGGGCGTTTCTTCTATTTTCAACAGGATTTCAGTTAAACTCCTTTACTTTTGTCAGATGTACCTGCTAAGCAAACAGAAAGCCATACATAGCCTTAACAAAGAGACCTCATCTGGGGCCGCTTAAACCTTTCCTATTACCTCAAGTAGTAAACATTAGACTGTCAGGGTCTGGAATCATTTTCTCCTCTCTGTTGGCTTCCTTCTTCGCCCTTTGAAATGTTTACATCACAAGCAACTGCTTTGTAAACCCTGAGCATCCTCTTCCACCCATGATGACGAAGCAGAAATGAAATGTCACCTTCTGTCACGAGTTAGAAGATGAGCGTGGGATCTGTAGATGGCGTTTGTGTTTGGTTGTTCTGCGGTTCGGTGGATGTGACCTGAGGACCAGTAGAGGGTCAAGTTTCTATCTGATGGTTCTATTAGACTGAAGAAGAAACGGATCCAGTTCCTCACTCTGCTTCTTACGTCAGACGGCGCTGATTGTGATCTAAATGTGCTTGTTTTAATATCGTTGAAGATTAGCCATTCATTCTTCTTTGTTGTTTTCTTATTTTAGTTTGTGACATGATAGAAATCTAACTGTACAGCATACAGTGAATGTTTTGCTGCCTCTTGTTTTTTTATTATTATTTCTCAGTGAACAGCTGATAAAATAAACCACTTTGAGGAATTTTATGACCACTTTCACAATCTGTGACCACAGATCATTTTCGGTCATTCTACATCTGAGTCATTCGTGCACCGTCTGTTTTCGGTGAAATAAAACTCTTTTTTTTGTGTGTGTTTTGTTTTGAAACGGTGTGTTTTATGAAAAACCTGTTAAGTCATCTTGTTATTTTCTATCATTTGTGTATCAGCCAGTAGTTTTTACATTCAGCCGTTTCCAGGAAGTGAGTCATTCCGACCTGAAGGCAGCGTCCCAACCGGATGATGGATGGTTTTCCTGTCAGTGAGCATCAGTGATTGACTCTGATGTCACTCTGCTGCACATTCAGTTACCGGCAGCTCTCTCCATCACTCCTTTTCTTTTGAAAACTTACTTAAATATGAATATATCACAATCTCACTTAGATTTGTCATATTTTAAACTTTTGTGCAGGTAAAAAAAAAAAAAATTGTTACTGCTCAGTTTCACTGAACAGGAATCTGTTTGTAACTGATTTAAATTTAGGAAATTAGATTTCCTTAGTGCCTTTGTTAAAGTACCGAGCTTTCTGCTTCCTGTGCAGATCGACTGTATTCAATACACGCCTCCGATTTTTTTTGTTAATGACGTGCTTTCGCCTAATGTTGTAGATGAAATAAAACTTTATTATAGAGCTAAGTCGTTATTAAGTAAACAAATAATTTACATTTAAGAAGCTTTTCTTTTGAAACTTTGACCTCATTTAGTTGTTTTGGCCATTATATTTGTGCCAAAGATTGCAAATCTTATCGTCAAATCAGATGCAACTTGTGACTTAGTGTAGCATTTGAGGAAATCAAACATTTTTAAACCTATGCCTTAACTCCCATATTTATCGAAATCGTCCTGTCTGTTGTAATCTGTTCACTCTGTTAATGTTTTATTTAGGAAATGTTTAGTGGCTTTTCACGGACAGATAACTGTAACGATGGGTCATGCAGCATGGAAAGTTAAGCATGTTCATGTTATTCTGTGTTGTGACACCTTTGAATAAACAATTATATCACCTCCAGTCCGTGTGAAATTTCTCTTGGATGTAAACATTTGCTTTATAGAGTTTTAAGGGCCGCAGGAAATGTAACGGCTTCACAAAAGGTCGTCGGATTATTTAGGAGATGAGTGATTTATTTATTTTTTTTGTGGTTGATTTCATATCACATTTTGATACTGGTGCAAAAGGCTAGAGCAAGATGAATTCTATCACTTATAATAATATTTGTCTCTCTATGAGAGCTGTTATAGCCGATTGGAGCCAGCAGAGGTCACTGCAGGCATTTTAACACCAGCAGAGTTTAATGATTACCAGCCTGTATTTCAGCTTATAAGCATTTTCTGACAAAGTGATTTGACTGTTGATCACTGGACACCTAAGTTCTGCGTTTTGTTTTATCTGCAAGTATACTTAAAAAGATGGACTTAATATAAACAGTTTTACACTTTCTCTATTTTTTATTACTCTATCAAACACTTGTTAGAAGTTATAATACGTTACATTACTTTACCAACTGGTGTTAATTATCCTGAGAGGGAATCAAGCACCGTTTTGTCCACTAATACGGAAAACTTTACTTCTTATTTATTTAATGTTTTTAAAACGAGTTAAAAGCAACAAATCTAAGAACAAAATGCGGAACTATTCCTCGGTTTTACTCTTAAAAAATAAAAAAGAACTGGTTTATATGAATAACAATATACAATAAAGTTTCCTTAAAAGGTCCAACATGTGAATCGTTTTTTTTTTTTTTTTAAGTTTTGCTTATATTCTTAATCAAAACGCTTGAGAAGAATTCAAAAGTATTTACATTTCAGTGGTGCTGGGAGGACCCAAAAGCAAAAGAAAGAACTGGGAGGAGAAAAGAAAACAACAGCAGGCGACCATTTAGTGGAAGCTCCATTTTAAACTCAGGGTTGTTTATTAATAATAGTCCTTTAGTCCATACAAATGTAAAACAGTCAGTTGAACCTGGTGAAAGATCATTTTCAGTCAGTGTTTCTCATTCTAGATTCATGTCTTTGAACATTTCAGCTTGTAAATCTTTCACTTCACGTTGGACCAAACTCAGCAGTTATATTACCTTTTTTCCAAAGAACCAAAACAATCTAACCTGCATTTAATTATTAGATAAAATAAAGAAAAAAATCTTCCAAGATCTTGTACCACAACCTCCCTGTTTTAACTTTGAAGGGAGAATCAAACAGACAATTTCACTCTAAATAAAAATCTGCACACTCCACAAGGCTTCCAGGGTTACTGAAATAAGAGGCGCGTTATCTCCATTATAATCTGGGATCTTTTTCCTCAGAGGCACAACAGCCTCTGGTTGTGCAGAGGCTGGATTTGCTGGATGTGTGAAGAAGCTGCAGCAGGATTCCTCTTTCAATAGAGCAACTCTGCAGGTCTGGGTTTCCTCCAGCAGGACAGTAATCTTCTTTTGGCTAAAACCTGCTTGTTCCCTAAATCTAAACCCCTCTGAAAAGGTTTGGCGATGAATTACAGAAACAGAAGTCCCTTCCAAACCATCTTTAACACAGTAAACCATGGAAACGGCCTCAGCAAACATGCAAACTCATTTTTGTACTATTCTAGAACAAAGGATCTACTCAGAGCTGGCTTGTTTGATTCTTTTTAAAGATTTTGTTGTGGCTAATTTATCAGATAAACAGTCTCTTTATATATCAATGCGGTTTTTATTAAGAGTCCAATCTACTTGAAATCAGGGTAAGAAAACTAGCAAGTTTCTACTAACTTGGTCTTTAATCAGTAGCAAGTTTATCAGGTGGTTTTAATCATGTCCTCCCTGTTTTTTAATTCAGCTTTTGAAGGAAAATAAATGCAGCATTTTGTTTGTTTTAACTTTTCTTGGCATTATTTCAGCTTATTTTCACATTATCGTCACAGCAAACCAAACCTAATTTACCTGCAAGAGCCTGATCTTCCAAATGTGGGCCGTTTTCTGCTTTAATTGTGAATTTTCTTTTTTTTAATATATCTGGTTGTAAATGGTGTCTAACTTATAAAAGCAAGATAATCTGTTTTATTATTATTATTTTATTAGTCAGATCTGTGGTTCCAAAAAGCAGGAGGTCATGAATCATCTTCTCAGATCCTTTCTTAGATATTAAAACTAAAAGACAAACATTATGGTGGTTATGTTCAAAAATAAACTTTATCAAATATAAACAATAGGTTATTGTTGATGTAGTTTATTTTTGTTCCGTTACTTATAGTCCATGTTAGTTTTATTTGTCAAGAGGAAAGGTTTATAAACCACTGGATTAGTTTGAATGATCTTTTTCTGAAATAAAAGAGATTTAAACTTCTAAAAGCTTTTATAATTATTGTTGTATCGAAACTAAACTTCACTAAACCTGATGGCTGGCTGGCTGAACCTAACACTCTGAGAACTCCATGATTGCTAAAAACGTCCAAAAGATGTCCCTTTAGAGCAGGATTAAAACGTCCTGTCCTTCTAGATGTAAACACTTCTGCTCAGTCTTATCTCAGCTGATAAGAAAATTCTGTGGAGCTCAATTTTCAGCACAAAGAAATACTTCTGTTGCTGTGCTAGAAGTTTTTTTTTTTCTTAATCTGTAAAAACCGTTATAAGCTGGCCTTCAAGTTAATAACCTCATCTGGAGAATGCTCGCTGTTAAGAAATAAACTGATGTGGGATATGGGCCTGGTGCAGCTTACGCTGGCTCTGGTTGTTAATGAGGTTCGTTGTTGTTTCATTGTGACTCTGTTCATTTCTCCTGTTTTTAAGGCTGAATCAGAACTGAAAGAGCAACCAAAACCCCCTTTTTTTTCCTTCTTTTTTAGCCTCTTTGATCACAGCCTGTATAATAGGAAGTAAAAACAACCTTCTTCTATAGTCCACTAATTATTAAAGAAATCCAAAACCTTATCTGTGTCTCGTAGAAAGAGCAGGAGCTCTTCTGCTGCAGATAAAAGCTGCTAGACGCCTGGGAAACCACCCAGATAGTCCAGCCTGTCTTTATCAGCCCCAGCAGGAGGACTCCTCACACCCCAAAGCAGATCCCACACCCTGAGCAGGAGTTACCAGGCCCGGCCGAACCCAGACCCCAACTGGGGAACACACTCCTCTGGGCTGCATGTAGAATTACCCAAGTAAAATAGTGAATTTAGTCAGAACTGTACATGAGTGGAGCTGTGATAAATGACCATGACCTTAGAGGAGTGTGTTAAGACGAGAATACGGAGGATGTTTCCATATTAATGAGCTGGTTTCAGAGGAGGAGCATTCATCAGCGCCTCTTTGAAAAGTCACTACACCTGAACTCTGAAGCTGTTTGTAGCTCATTTAGCTTCCAGCTGCCGGTTTATGGTGGCAAAGCTGTAAAACTTCAAGTCAGACTTGATTCCTGTAGAATAATAAAAAAAAAACAGCCTATTTTAAGCACATCTGGACAAGCTGTCAGGGATTAAAGACGAAACGCAGCAGGGAACGCACTCCATCACAGCTCCGCAGCCATTCGATGCTGCGAACGTGACGAGAAAACGTCCTGCACATCTGGGATAAATGAACACGGGCAGCTGAAACAAGTCAGATGTAGAGGAAATGAATCTAGAACAGTGAAGGAAAGAACAGATAAACCCAACAGCAGGGATTCACAGGTCAAACATTACATTTAGAGTCAAAGGACAGAACAATGACAACATTAAGGGTAATTTCAGCAACTAGTGAAGGGATCCTACTGCTAACAGTAATTCTCAACTTAAATTCATAATAATGAACATCACACATTAGTGCACAACGCTGAAACAAAAGGAAAATCTTCACTTTATTCTTGCAAATAGTTTGAACTGTTTGTATAAATAAGAGCTTCAGTTCGTAGTCCTCTTGGTGATGCATGGTGGCGGCAGCATCATGGTGCGGGCTTGTTCTTCTGAAGCTGCTCATACTTGACAGGAAATTAAATGGAGCCTGTTTTATTGGACGTTTGCAGGTGATTTTTATTTTTCTCCTGTGGACTGAAAGGTTTCTGTTCTTTTCTGCTCTCTATCAGATTGGATGGTGAATATTTACGATCACGGCTTAACAAATATTCTCATTTTGGTGAATATCATGGTACCAAGTCCTGCTGGAAAAGCAAGTCAGGTTTTCCATAAACCTTGTCTCCATTTCTAAGTAAAAATTCAAAGTTTACCTTCATCTGGAAAAGGTGACTTTGAAACATTGAGTCCCAGTTCAGCTCTTTCTGCTGAGCTCAGCCCAGAAGCGTCTGGTGTTGGCTTGTAACAGGACCTGCAGTAGCTACTGATGCATCCTGCTACTTCCTACCACTTTTTCCTTCCACTGAACTTTCTATGAATATAACTGGAACGTCTTTTCTGCTATAGATAGCTGAATTTCAGCAAAAAAAAAAAAACTTTTAATCAGCCATCAGTGGAGATCAGCTGCAGGACAGAAGCCCTTTAGGTCCATTTTAAACATGTCTGCCTTAGAGCAAGGATTGTCCAAGAAAGCTGCTTTTCTGCAGGATTTGGAGGTTTCTCTGCTTCAGCACAGCTGATTTCAGTTGACAGCTGATTAACAGGCTTTTCTAAAAATGCAATTATCAGAAGCAGCTGTGCTGAAGTAGGGAAACCTGTTTTTACTTTCTGGACTTGGATTATCCCCCTCTGGGACATTCTTTGCAATAAGGCCTTATAAAGTAATAGTAGGCTGTATATAAAGTAGATCTGAATGGTTTTCTCTCTGAAAACTGTAAAAGAAATTAACTATTTTATGCTCAACACATTTATTCCCAAGTTTATGATTCAAATAAAATTCACAAAGGTTTCTTTCTGTAATGTGTTTAGATTTGTTCACAGTATGGATCCTTTTCGTTTTTGCAGTAATATGCCAGGAAACCTCAGTGATGCCTTCAAGTAACAGGCTGCGCTCACAACATGTGTGATGTCACCAAAATCAAACATTTAACAGGTGTTAATAAAAGCAGACTTTACTGTTTATATTTTTACCTTTGTTTTATCAGGTAAGTTACTACAATAATGACCTGGAGTATTGAGAGACGAAGGAAAAAAAAAAATCAAGCCACTCATCATTGCAAACAGAATACAGTTGAAGCGTCCCTCTGCTGCTGGGTGTTGTAGAGGGTGTGGACCTGTACCGGACTGTGGCAATCAGGCTGAAAGAAGATAAGAAGGGGAAAAAAAAAAAGGCCCTCTGATCCACCCCAGATGTCATCGGGGTATGCTAATGAGCGGAGGGGGTCCTCTTTAAGTGTCGCAGCCCGACGAACAGAGCAGCTCGACGTGAACCAGACGACAACACGCTAACAGGTGAGAGCAGCTCATTTATTTGCTTTCTAATGACTTCCATCCAAACTATCCAAGGGGCTGGCACAGGTCTGTCTTGTGCCCTGGACAGGATATCATCTTATACTGTAAGTTTTTTAAAGAGACACTACAGTATAGATGATGTACTATCCAGGGTTTTCATTCCACCTCCGCCTGCGACAGAGGAGAGCTGCGGCTGAACCGACAGGGGGCCGAACACACAGACGAGGGGGGCAGTTAAACCGTTACCATTACTGAGTTTTAGTAATGGTAAGGGTTCTACTGCCTTCGCTCATTATCGGCGGAGGAGACCACGCGCTGTTGCTTCGTTGACTTCACAGAATAATCTCAAATAAAGACAATGAATCTTGAGCGTCTCTGTGTCTGAATGATTTCTGGTTTTAAACTGCAGTTGGCTGGTCTAAGCCTGCGATCTTTGCTCCGTCAAATCAGTAGGTAGCAGCTGTTCAGAGAGCTGCAGGGTCAGACACAGCTTCTGTTGGTAACTCCCTCCTTCCCTGACTTCAGGACACTGGCTGGTTATTCATCAAGATGCCCTGAACTGCTGAGTTAAACCCACGGGCAGCAGGGATGAATCTAATCCCCATTATCTGACCCAATTTAGCATCCAGTTAGTGCTCCACTTTGCCATCCATTAGGGAGACAATGTAGCCCTCGGAGGCAGAGCTAGGCTCTATAAGAGCCAAAAGAGCAGAGCGAGCCATGAACGGAGGGAGAGGTGGGGGGAGGAAAGCAGCAGAACAAAAAGTGATGGTCGCAGAGATGGATGGCTACACTTCAAAGGGCAGCAGAGGAGGCTAAAGCCATGAAGGGAGCGCAGGGAACTGGGTTGGACGGTACATCAGGGGCATGTGAGTGAACATGACGGCGCAGCTCTCACCCGTCACTTTATCTACAGTGTGTGTTTGTGCCCGCCAAGAAAAAAAAAAAAAAGCCCTGAGAGCCACAGATAAAACGTCGGCCTTTTCACAGCCTGCCAAACCCGCTCAGCCATGAAGGAGCCGTCAAAGTCGTGTCAAAACATCCATCTGATGAGCCGCCGCGTCATGTTTGTTACCAAAAAGGTATCAGAGCTTTAAAATATGCCAACACTTCAGCTGGTTTTTTTTATTGTTTGTTTTTTTTTTCTGCAGCGTTCAGATTTGTCTCCATGAAATTTGGGCTCCCATCGCTCTGAGTACAGCAACACAGCCATGTAAACAGGTTAAATAATGATGAAGGGGCTCCAGGAATAAAACAGAGTAAAATGTTCTTTGCTCAGACAGGAGTCAGGTCAGCAGCAGTTCTTGGACCGGAGATGAAGCATATGCTGCCTCCCGGCACCAAGTCAGACTCATGATGAGATCATAACCTCTTTAGCTCAAGCTCTGTCTTTACCAAACAAAAGAGTCAGAACAGATCTAGCAGAACTGGTTCTAGTTCTATAAGATCCTTTAATTCTTGAGCTTAGCAGAGATCTTCAGCCTTACGTCCCTCAGGTAGACCCTACTGAGGTCCTCCCCTGCCTCCCGGGCGATCCGTGCCACCATCTGCCCGCCGGTGCCGATCACCATCCTCTAAAAACACAAGACAACAAAAACAGCCTGATGTGAGCAGCAGCAAATACTTAAAGTTAAAATAAAACTTAAAATACATTAAAAATAGAAGAATAAAGCTCATAAAAGAATGAAGAAAACATTTTAAATCGGACATTTTGTCTTATTTTCATTTAAAGTTCTCGTAAGCAGTAATCCATCACTTCCTGTTAGCTGAAGCATAAATAAATGAAACAGAGGCTCCTTCCTTTGATCCATCGGTTAATGACGGACAAGGTAACAAATCTACAACGTTCACTGATAGAGCTGCAGTAAAGAGCAGCATCTTGTCTCCATAGCAACCATTAACCCCATCAAAGAACCATCATCAGGAAAGTGATCCCATCAAGAAGCTGTTTCTGCTCTACCATCACAAACATAAACATTGGTAAAGTGCAGCACTAACACACCAGACGTGTTTGAAGCAGCAGGCCGTCTGGTTTACATGCAGAGTCAATGTGAGACGCCGGCGAGGAGCCTTGCAGTGTTTGCAGCGATACAATATTTTTAGCTGTCAAGCTTCCAGAGTGACGGAAACTGAAGTGGAAAAATCAGACTTTTTTTCCGCCAATCTGAGAAGCGGATCCAGGAGCTGTTGAGGAGACATGGAAGCCGTGATCCCTGCTTCAGCATGAAACTAGGAAAAATTATTCTATATAAAGGGATTCAATTCCACTGGTTTCTAAGAGCTTTCAGAGTGTCTGGATGCTGAAAACACGTCTGGTGTGAACGCATCATAATAGTTTCAGGCAGTGGTTACTGAGTGGAAATCCCTTTGATTCTCTGAATGAAATTGAACCAACTACAAGTTTGTGAGGAAGACACTCTGTCTACTTTAAACGATAGGCTTAAGACTTTCCTTTTTGATAAAGCTTACAGTTAGAGTGGCTCAGGTCAAAAAAATACTCATAAAGAGAGATTATTAAGCCGGTTGGTCAGTGGTTAGTGTGCAAACCTCTATTCTGCTTTTTCAGCTGAATCCTGGGAAAAAATGTCAATTTAAGTACCTCTTCCTGGAGCAGCCTTGAAAGATGCCTCTACACATATTTTTCCTCATCTGATATGCAGAGTCCAAAAAGGCTGTTTAAATATTTAGGAGTTAAAAACTCAAGAAAAAAATGCACATAAGGAAATAGTAAAAAAAAAAAAAAAAAAAAGATATACTAAGGACCAGGAGAGAGACTTCCAATATCCATGCTGAAAACAAGAGATTCATTCATTCAGTTGTGAGCCTCAAATTTCTAAAACAGTCCCAAAATATCTACTTTTCTGTAACAAATCATTATGACCCAAAACACTGATAGAAGAGAAACTGCCCTGCAGAACTTCTGCTGGCATGTGAGAGTTTACTCAGCTGTTCTCGACACAAACGTCTGCGTTTGAATGGATGCTACGTTTACACAAATGCTTCAACTTTGGCTACTCACAAGTAAACAAAAGCAAAGCATGAAATCAATGCTCTAAACAAAACCTCGCAAACACGGTTGCTAGCATAGCCGATCTAAGAAGGCTACCTCTGTAAGGCCACACTCAAAGGTTCCTCAGAGACAAGCGCTAACATCAGCATACTTGTGTGACGCTCGTCTGTAAACAGCCTGCAGCTGCACATTTAGGCCAAAGTCTCCGACGTTTACACCGTCCAGGATGTTTGTCTCCGTCTAACAGACGGACAGTGGGGACGTTTCTGGGTTAAGCTGGTGGACAGCTGCCACAGCTAATGATAGCGTCTATAAACAGGCTGAACTGCAGGTAAACACAAAGCCCAACCAGCCATAGACATAGAAGGACCAGAGACTTCCAGTCTCAACTAGACGTGTGACAATGTCTGCGAATACTTACCATGTGAGTTTCCTTCTTGGTGTACAGTTTCACAGAGATATCCAGCTCCCCATTGTCTCCATCTTGCCACAGTTCAATAGTCTGAAAACAGAGACTCTTCATAAGAAAAACTATCTGAATTGACAAGTAAAACTAAATGTTGACAAGTAAGAAGTTAAAGAGATTAAAACAGAGAGATTAGAGGCTTTGAACGGGTCTCTCATGTTGTTGCATTTAATAGAAAACTCCTAAAGATGCAAAAGACGGATGCATAAATAAATCAAAGGCAACCAAAACAACAAATCAGATTTAAAAACTAATTGTCAAAACACTAGAAAGAAATGAACCTTTAGTGATGAAATACATATTTGTGCTCTAAAAGGGCCGCTCTCACCTGCGTCATGGAGTAGGGCACTTCCTGTGGAAGATACTCCAGCAGCTTTTCTCTAATGATGTTAGTGCAGACGTCCTCTGGACTCTGGTCTGTCAGGACCTCACTGTGGTACTGCCAGGATCCTGGCTTAGCTGCAACCAGAAAGTAGCTCTGCAAGAACAAACATGAAACAACTTATGTTTGAGGAGGGTTATCCAGCCTTAAGATGAATTTGTCATTGATTTTCGATGCAGAAGTCCGAAGTTGTTGAAAAGTAGGCTTTAATGAAATTTAATTTAATAATATAAAAGGTTTTCTGTTGTTAAAAACTAAAGCTGCAAATCACCTCTAACATAACTTCCCTGATGTTACAGCACAGTGGTGGCAGCAGAGTAATATGGGAATTAGGGGTGCAACTAGACATTATTTTAGTAACCGATTAATCTCTCGACTATTTTTTCAATCAGCTGATTAATTTAGAATGAGATATTTTGTGAATTAAAATTTCTAGATAAAAAGCTGGAAAATACAACCTTCACTGCAAGCTTTAATGTATTGAGAATGGCAAAACATGTAAGAAATATACCTGCATATACAAGTCATAGATACCTAGAAATATACCAGTTTAATGGAAGATTCGTATATATTTTATGCTCATAGATCATATTTGAAGAGTTTCCTCGTCAGGAAATGAGGATAAAGGGTTCAGGTTGGGGTGAATATCTTTTAGGTAAAAACATTACAAACTTAACTGCAGTGTTTCATAAACTTTTCTGCTCCTGATCCTTAAAATAACAGCAGACGAAGTTTAAAACTCCAACTATCATCTAAGTAGGCGAGTATTTCTACCAACCAGCTGAACAAGTACAAACAGCCTCGTGTAGCTACTTCGTCTGAAATAACTTTTTAAATCTCATATAACTTCTTTCCTGCTGTGGCCACAGACTGTTTACCTTCAGCGTCTCCACGTCCTCTCGGTCCACAGACGACAGCATGAAGACGTCCTTAAAGTGAGGCCAGCCTTGCTGACTTCTCAGCTCCTTCAGTTTCTCTTTGCTCAGCACGGAGTTTAGTTTTGCGTCGTCCTCAGCTGCTGCGGCGTCCTCGTCGGGGGATAACTCGGAAGTACTCTCTGGTTTCTTTTGAGCCCATGGTGGCCTGATCATCGGCCTGACCCTCATTCTGCGTCCATTCACCACTCCGCACGTCAACTGTGCTGTGATGTCCAGCAGCCTGTCCTTAGCCTTCACCAGATCCACCTTGAAACCAGACGAACATCAGGAAACTCTTTTGCTGTTGTAGTTTTGGGTTGCATTCAAGAAAAAGTTGGCTCTTTAATAGGAGATGTATTAAAATGGATGAGAGAGGAGCCATAGCAGAGCTGCAGGAGCCAAAAGGCTTGAAGCCAAGAGCCACAGACGGGATATGAGAAGTTAGAATGGACAATAT
>JAUZNJ010023597.1:0-16771 GCA_034780135.1 Jordanella pulchra | reverse complement strand
TTCAGCCGACCGCCACTGGCAGACCAACTTCAGCCGACCGCCACTGGCAGACCAACTTCAGCCGACCGCCACTGGCAGACCAACTTCAGCCGACCGCCACTGGCAAACCAACTTCAGCCGACCGCCACTGGCAAACCAACTTCAGCCGACCGCCACTGGCAGACCAACTTCAGCCGACCGCCACTGGCAGACCAACTTCGGCAGACCGCCATGAGCAGACCAACTTCAGAAATTTTCTAAACTAAAAGCTAAAAACCAGAATAAAACCTAAACTTGAAAAAATATATATAAAATATCCAAACTGCTGAAAGCTTTTGCTGCAGAGCTACTCTGACCCGGTATGAACCGGACCTCTGCTCCTCTATTTCCAGTTAGAAGCTTTCAGAACTCCTGGTTCTGTCTGTTCTCACCTTGGAGCCCCGCAGCCGTCCTCCATGCTGCTGTAAGCTGACCTCAGATCTGCTGGCTAATTTTAGCTCCACATGACCCCGCTGAGAGTCAGCTGACCCGGTGCTGGTTCTGGTAACAGCTGTGGAAACACTTCCTGGTTCCTGCTTGATGATTGGAGCTGGTGAGAGAGGAAAGGAGAACCCGGCAGGTTCTACTCCTGGTTCCCCGGATCTCTCCAAGGTGATAAATGACGGAACGACTCATCAACAGGTTTGTTATAAGCTTGGGTCAGAACCTCGTGGTTGAGGCTGACCCGGTGCAAACTGAGTCCACCAGATGATGCCTGGAGTTCTCCTGGTTGGATGGGCTTACAGTTTGGGTCGGAACCACGAACAGACACACACAGCAGGCGTTTTGTTCATGTCAGCTTTATTCCTGCAGACTCAGGAAACATTGAAACCGTACATCTATCAGAGGCTACCACCCACACAGAGCAGGAACCTGGGAGAACAGCAGGGAACGTTCAGCAGCAGCTTCAGCCAGCGGCCAGCAGGGCGGCGACAGCCGGGCTCAGGTTCTGCAACACATCGGCTTTCTGGCTGCTTTTCTACGGTGTGTCCGGGTTTAGAGGGGTTCTGATGAGTTCTTTATTTTTATTCCAGGGAGGTCCGAGTCCGTTCCTGGCCGTCCGGGACCGCGAGTCTGGATCAGGACAATATCTCAGACATGCAGGACACCAGCCTTCAGAACCGACTTCGGACCCCTCTGAGGTCACATGACCCCCAGCTGTTAGTTTCAGTGTAACAGAACAAGGGGGCGGAGCCTGAAACATCAGCTGATCCGGTCAGGTGACAAACAGAACCTAGGAGTGAAGGTAACAGGTAAATATGAACTCGGTCCGTTTCTGTAGCGGTCCAGAAAACACAGATCCAGAATTTTCTGATGCAAAACTTGAACCTGCAGAACTAAGCTGTACAGATCTAGAACACAGTGATCCAGAAGTTACAGGCCCAGGACCCACAGATCCAGAACTTCAGAACCATGACCCGAGGAGGTTCTCAGGTGGACCGGGGTTCATCTCCTCTGGTGGTTCTGGAAAAGTTCGGACTTCATCTCCCCGTCCGGACTGACGCCGGTCGTTCTGATATGTCTGTATCTAAAACCGTCTGTTTGGTCGTCATGGTAACCCAGTGACTGGCAGCTGAACCCTCCCCCCCCAGGGTCCTGCTCAAAGGCAACAAGGAAGCTACGGAGCAGCCAGGAAGGCCTCAGACAGGAACAGGAAGTGAAGGCGGTGGTGGGCGGGACCGTGTGGTCCGACCCGCGGCAGATGGTACCGGACTGTCTATTTGAGGTCCAGAACCATGCTGGCCGGGTTCTCCAGGTACTCCCTCCACAGGTTGGAGAAGCGACACATGGTGGCGCCGTCGATGATGCGGTGATCCGCCGACCAGCTGACCTTCATGATGTGAGCTCGGGTCACCAGACCGTCACCGTCGAACCGCGGCAGAACCTGAGACGACAGGAAGTCATTCTATCAGAACCAACCAGCTGATCCTCGCTCTGATTGGCCGATCAGTACCACCTGATTTCTCCGGGCTCCTAGCCTCTACGCTCCCATCAGGTTCCTCCACATGTTCTGTTCTAAAGTCCAGATTTGTCCCGATGGTTCCACCCAGGTTCTAATCTGGGTTTATGGGAAACATGGACTAAAAAAACGTTTCCACACTTTCCTGAAACACTGAACCCGAATCCCAGGTCTCGGCTCTGGTTCTGAGGACCATGATGGGCGGTTCGGACCTTACCTGGATTTTCCCCAGCGCTCCGATGGCGACCTCAGGAGGAAGGATGACGGGCTTGGCATACGTCCCTCCGATCTGATCCACAAACACAGAACACAGTCAGTTCCAAGATGGCGGTCAGAGCCGAGGGCCGGCGTGCCGCCGAACTCACCGATCCGATGTTGGACAGCGTGAAGGTTCCCCCGCTCAGCTCCGTCTGTCCCAGCTGGCCGGCAGCTCCCAGCGCCTGCAGGCGGTTCAGCTCCTGGGCGACCTCGAACACGCTCAGCAGCTGGACGTTCTTCACGTTGGGAACCAGCAGACCCTGACTGGTGTCCATGGCCAGGCCGATGTTGTGAGACGCCTGCGGAGATGCTCAGCGTCAGCGGCCACACCCGGCAGCCCCCCCACCGCGGCAGACCGCTGCTTTACCTTGTAGGTGATGTTCTGGCATCCTTCGTCCAGCGAGGCGTTCAGGATGGGGAAGTGCAGCAGACCGAGGGAGGCGGCCTGATGCACAGAGTTAGAGGGGAGCCGGTCAGCCGCCATCGCTTCACCGGGAGCCGATAGGTCCCACCTTTGACCTCACCTTGATGAAGAAGGGCATGTAGCTGAGTTTGACGCCTCGTCTCTCAGCGACGGGTTTCAGTTCTGATCTCAGAAGAACCAGTCGGCTCAGGTCCACCTCGTCACAGTAACCGAAGTGAGGAATCTTCAGCGCTGCCGTCATGGTCTTCATCATGGCTTTATGGAAACCTGCAGACGGAGGAGGCAGGTGACCCACTGGAGCTGAACTTTCTGCTTCTGATCCAACAGAACCTCCTACCTTTGAGTGGCTCCGTCACATCCTTCCCAGTGAAGACCGGTTTGGGGACAGAGGCTGGGAGTTTAACTCCAGCTGGAGTGCTCACGGGCTTGGGGGCGGGAGCGGTGGGGGCGGGGCCTGGGGTCTGGATCTCCTGGAAGTGTGGAGCCGGAGGTAGGATGGCTCCAGTCTGCTTCGCCAGGAAGTTCAAGATGTCCTCCTTCAGGATCCGCCCATCCTTGCCCGTCCCCACCACCTCACTGAGCTTAATCTGGGGGGGGGGGACATCAGTCAGAACCGTGAGTCCGACCCGGTCCACCCGAGAATAACTCTGAACCTCTTCTGCTTTTCTAAAAGTCTCGACCTCTGATGAGGAGGAAACAAACAAACCTTCGAACTCAACCCAACCAACGTCCAGAACCGACCAGACAGGTGAGGTTCTGGGAAGGTTCCTCCTGCAGCTCTGAGGGCCTCTCAGGGGCCCGCTCTAGAGCAGACGGCTATCACTAGAGTCACTACTGTGACTTCCAGTAGTGACGGGGACACACGCTGGCGGTGAACTGGAGACTCACGTTGTTCTCCATGGCGAGGCGCCTGACGGCGGGCGTGGCCTGGGTCTTATGACCTTTGATCTCCTGGTGGGTGTGCTCCTCCCGGGCCATAGCGGGCGTCTCCACCACGTCCTCCTCCTGGCTCAGCTCTGAGGGTCAGAGGTCAGAGACTAGAACTCTCCATGCGACCGAACGGACCCGCCGTCTCCCGTCGGTTCTGGTTCTCACCTGATCCGGACTCCGTCTCGATGTCGACCAGCGGTTTGCCCACCAGCGCCGTGCCGTCTACGTCGTAGTAGAGTTTCCTGATGACTCCGTCGTAGCGGCTGGTGATGGTGACGGACGCCTTGTCGCTCTGGACTTCACAGATGCTGTCGAACTGGGACACCTTGTCTCCCTCCTTGACGTACCTGCGGCAGGTAAGAGCCGAGTGTGTGACCAGATGTGTCACGTGAACAGCTGGAAACGTCCGATGGGATGAAGGCTCACTGACAGCTTCAAGCCGCTTCGCTTATGGAGATAAACTAGTTGGTTCAAAAACATTTATTTCAAACTGAAAAAATCTATATATCCCAGCTGTTGCATTCAGGAACGGTGGGAATTAGAAATGTTTTTAAACATAATATTCTATGTTTCAGTGATCTAAGCTGTTGATGTTTATATCAGCACATGAAACATGATATTAAGTTTATGAAGCCTTTTCATTCTTCGATGTAAAACCATCAACTGAAAGTCCAACATCGTGGCTTCTTCTTCCAATGACCAGCTGCTCCTTTAAAGGCTGGTTGTCATGACATCGAACAGCGAAACGCAGGCTGCTGGTCCGTCTCTGATGCGGCTGCAGGTTCGACATGTTTCGACACAAACAGCTGAGGTTAGTGAAGCATTTTCCAAACCAAACCCCATAAATATCGGTCAGTTCAAAAATAACATATGATGACACTTTTAGTTCCCAGGTTTCCTGAATGCAACAGGAATATTTCAGGAAGCGAAGCCGCCAGCAATCATTGCTCAACAAAACATCAGTCTGAGAGGGAAAAAACAAATTCATGTGAAAAAAAGCTTGAAATATTTTCAGTTTCATAATTAAATTTGTTTTAATTGTTTTTTTTAGAAAAACGATCAAACTCGTGAACAAACTTCATTGCCCAGTTTGGCTCCATACGTTTCCTACCATTCCTTCACCGTCACCTCCATGATCCCCTCCCCGATGTCCGACAGCTTGAACTGGACGATGGATCCTCGCCGCGCTGCGGGAACATAACAGTGACATCAGCTTCTCCTTTGGAGGATGAGGTCCGACTTCAAGAACAGAAAACCTGTCAGTCCGGTTCAACGCTGTGACACCAAACGGACTTTAACACAGAACCAAATGATACCAAGAGATGAAACTCAGAACTTCTTAAATCGTTTGGTTTAAAACAGACGAAAGGTTAAAAATGAGACAAAGATTCAGCCTGATGACGAACATAAACAAATCAGAACCTGAGGAACATTCCTGGTGCTGATTTCAAATAAAAGCCGTTTTTATTAACTTCATCATCCGACCTGTGCAGACCTCTGACCCCCACCTACCGACGGCTGTGTGCAGCGTCCTGGCGCTGAGCGTCTGCAGGGACCGCTCCCATCTGGAGGCTGACAGCTGCAGGTTCCTGTTGAATCGGAGGTTCTGTGGCCGGAAACACCGCCGGCGGTACTGCTGGGTCAGCTGACGGGGACAGAAGACGAAGGTTACTGACGTCACCCGATGTTCTGCTAACACGTCCAGTCCAGACGGTACGGCATCAGAACTTCAGGGGGACTCATTAAGATCTCGGTACCAAAACATCCATCTAAAATGACGTCCCTTAAAATCTAGAGCAGCAGAACTGCCTCCAGAACCGCGGGTCCATGTCCTGGATGGGAACCATCAAACCCAGACTTTAAAGGGGCTTTCAAGGAGCAATTTCCTCCAATTCAAGTTCAGCAGAAGGTAGCTCCTATAACCAACTATATGTGATCTAAAGTGATTTAAATGCAGAGAAGATTTGATTTTAGAAACGGCTGAATGACAAAGTTCTTGGTTAAAAAAATCAAAAGAACGAAACTCAAAGTCATGTTATTAATTTGCAACACATGTGATCGTCTATGATGGCAGGAGGTTTGTTTAAAGCCTTGAAGCTCTCTGGCAAAAAAACACTCATGTCTTTATATGCTCACTGAGGCCATCTAGTGGTGAACGAAAAATCATTTGACAGGAAAAAAAGTCTAAAAGTTTTTTAAACTATGAGATAATTGGTAAAAATAAATTTCTAAATGCAGGAAACTGATGTTATTCTCACCATGTGAGAGGAAGTCACCATAAAAAAGACTAGTAAAAGTAGAGACTAACAGACTTTTAGTAATTGGACTTATTTTAAAAAAATCACCTTATTGTGGGAAATTTGACTAAAAAACCTTCAGACCAGACAAAAACTTTCTCTTCTGGACATTTCTATTGTCATCATGATCCATGAACATAAAAGCCCAAAAAAGAACAAATACTCGCTGAGAAAAACAGATTTTCTGTTTTTGGCTCCAGCCTTCTTCAGAAAGCCATGAAATCCTGAATTATCATTGTTGAAGGAATTTACTCATCTGGTTAGCAAAGTTCTACTTTCAGCACCGATTGCTGCGCAGGCATTAACTAACCCGCCTATAAACAGGAAGACAAGGTCGAGCAGCAACAGCAACATATTCCTCCATCTGAAATATAAACGTTCGACTTAATATACCAATAACTTTCCAGGGCCTTGAATGTTTCAAATCTCAATACTTTAAATGATCTCAAGGACTGATGGGAACCCTGCAAACCGCACCGAGAACATGTGGTAGAACCGTACTGTTCTAACACATGTTCTCCTAAAGGTAAACTGCAGTAATCCAGACCCCCTGGTCCAATCTCAGCGGACCCTCCTTCCTAATCCAAACAAGATTCCTGAAAAATTCCCAAATATTTCCTCATCGTCCAACTGATATACTTTGACCTCTGACCTCAAGACTAAAAACTCATCTACTCAGGGCTGCATAGATCCTCTGCTTTTAATGAACTGTGTATTTCAACTGCTTGTTCAAGTGTCAATGTGTGATCATTATTATTAGTCACCATCTGCTGGTCCAAAGTGGTTCGATATCAGAACCAGAACCACAGGGAGACGGAAAACCTGGAAATTACGAGTGAAGCGCCCCCTGGTGGCTAAAGGTTGCAGTGATGATGAAGCAACAACAGAAACTCGGACTGAATGAAAAATGTTGAAGCTAAAGAGAAAACAGGAGCTGAGAGCAGCAAACTGGAAAAGTGAAAATAGTAGAAGAAGAAGAAGAAGCAGAAGAAGAAGAAGAAGCAGCAGCTTTATTAGAAACATCAAATGTTTGCAGCTTCTGCATCAGGATTAAAATCTAAAGTTTCATAAACAATCCGCGCTGATATTAGAGGATATTAAATGTTCGGTGCATTTATTGGACCGAGACTGCAGGAGACCACAGACGAACCAGAACACAGTCGGACGGAACCAGGTTTCAGGTCCAGTCTGGAGAACCACGTGGATCAATAACAAACCGAGGATTCTCTGGAATTTTGAGGGAACTAAGCGGAACCAAGGTTCTGTATCAGAACGTGTTGTTTAAGGAAAACATCCAGAGGTTTGTTTGAAAACATTCCTTAGTTCCTGTTCTAACAGAACTTTTTTAAAGCTCTGAAGTATTTCAGCTAAAAGGGTCCAAACCCGTAGATCAGTCAGAACATTACGACCAGAACCAGAACATCAGCTGGATGAATAATAATCCGGACTTTTAAACTCTCTTGGGTTCTCTACCAGCACAGAACATCTGGATCGGTCCAGAACCTATTCCACGGATGACAGAACCAACTGTAGGACTGACTTTAAGTTCAACGTTGGTGTGAGCAGACAGACACCATCCTACTGGGAGACTCTGCAGGTTGACTGGTTCCATGGATAACTGGACTCTACCAGAACCACCAGAACCATAAGAACCGGGTCTGTCCGGTTCGCTACCGACAGAACTTAAACGGTCTAAACCAGAAGCGGATACAGCAGCAGAATCGAGCCGAACCTCTACCATCACAAAGCTGTTAGCTTAAGTTAGCATCGCAGTGACGTCACGCTCGCGTCAACTGCGACGTTCAACGTGAACCGTGCAGGCCCAACAAACGGAGTGGCCCGATTCTGTTGGGGCTTATTTGGGTTCTGTTTGTTTTGGTTCCGAACCGGTTTGTTCCTCACCAGAAGTCTGAGAGCGCTGAACGATCCTCTGGTCACCGCCGCCATCTGTCTTCTCTGCTGCACGCCCCTGGCTGCAGCCAATCAGCGCTTAGACTCTTCTTCTTCTTCCGCATGAAGTGGAAACACCGCCGCCTAGTGGTGAGTCGATAAGCAGCAGGCATGTAAAATGTTCACTTTTAAATTGATTTCTGTTTGAATAAATCTTATTTTGAGGGTTCTTATGCGGATCTGATAGTGTTCGTGTATTCCACTCATTCCTGATGTTCTACTGTCTGTGCTGATCTCTCAAGATTTGATTAAACAGACAAACATGGTCCTGGCTGCACTGCTCCAACCCCCAGAATTCATCAGTCCTGTTGAATCAGTCCTGTTTGGTGATCTGAGTCTTTCTCTGTGTGTATTTATTGAATTATTCTTTAAATTTAGTTCATTATGGGGTATATTTTCCAGTTACCCTCATAAATTAAAATAGGTGAAAACAAAAACAGAATTAACTGATTGTTGAAAAACCATTATAAGAGTAAAGAGCTGTGATTTTCTGAGGGTCAGAGTTCAAGTCATGCAGCTTTAGCTAAGAGGCGACGCTGACTGGACAGTACAGTCTCCAAAGATTCATGCTGATCACTAAAGTATGAAATAGAATAGAAAATAAAGTCCTATCATCTCCTGCATTCTGACATTTTCTGTTCAACAGCATTTAAGAAGTTTAAAAGTGTCCAAAAACCATAATAAGGAATAAAATACTGTCCAGTAAGGACAAAAAATACAAACATAAATACTGTGAAGTTAATGTTCAGCGGCTGAAGGTTAGAAAGACTATTTTATAAAAAAAAATGACAAATAAGCAACAAAAGCAGAGATGATGATAAAAGTGAGAAAAGCAACTTTTTGTCCTTTATCTTTGAGTGTTGGAGCTGATGGACCTCTGACTGAGAAAATAATATTCTGTCAAATATGTCTTATAAGCGTTAATGACTATTTATCTACTGGCTCTGGAAGTCTGTTTGTTTGTTGTTTGTTTGTTTGTTGCACTTATTGAACAGTTTCTGGCTGCTGTGTTTCTGTTTGTTTCCATTTTTGCTGAATATTTCTGTTATTATTAACTATGTTTTATTTTTCATCTCTCGGAAATGTTTTCTTTTTTGCATTTTTTATTCTCCTTCTCTTTGTCTTTTCTCTCCTCCGTCTTGTTGTTTTCGGAACCGGCACACCTGAATGGACCCACTGTGGGACATTGAAGACATATTCCTTCCTTCCTTCCGAAGGACCCAGAGTCATGAAGCCGAACCTGCCGCAGAAACACCGCCGGTTCTGGTCGCGCAGGCGACAATAAGCTCTATCTGGGTTTTATCCTGGAAAAACTGGACCATGTTTCCGCTATTCCCTGATTCTGTGGTTCTGTTGGTCGAAACCCAGCCCAGAAACTGTTATTACAGGTTCTGACGTTCAGGTTTAGAGCCTCTCAGATGATTCCGTCCAGAACTTCTGCTCGGATCCACAAGACTCAGAATGTGGACCTGTTTGGGTTCCAGTTTGTTCCTCGGGTCGTCAGTTCCTCCGGTTCCGATGGTTCAGGACCAGGCCGAATCTTTAATTAGATTCCAGCTGATTTCATCGACGTGCACGCGCGCGGGTGTGTTGGTGCGGGTGCGCGTTTGCAGATGGTCTCCAGGTTCGGAACCAGTTATGAGTCACTGCGCGCGGCACGGAGCCGCTCTCTGATTGGCTCCTGGCTCTCTCCATTCAGCAGCTCCTCGCGCCGCGTCATCGCAGCATGTCCGCGTGAAGCCGCGGAGAGAGACTCGGTTCGGCTGTAGCGGAGCTGCTGGTTCTGATCCTGTTCGGCCTGCGTGTTCCGGTCCGGAGGAACCGTTCTGGGATTGATTCTGCTGCGTCCATCAGGTGCCGGGAGCGCGCATCGGACCCGCCCAGCTGAGGTGAGACACCGTGGCAGCAGAACCCGAACCGAACCTTGGGTATGTCTGATGGTGTGAGTGGCTGTGCGTGTGCGCGCGTGTCCCTCACAGCTGATCGTTTCTGATCAGTAGATTCTGGATCAGAGATCAGAACCTCACAGACCTGCTTCTGACAGTGGAAGATTCTCCCTCCATCCTGGTTCTGTTGGTTCTGACCCGCTGCAGGTCAGTTGTTGTTGAACCAGGACAGAAGTTCAGTTGTTCTGTGGATAGAAGGGTCCACCAGAACACCCGTTTAAAAGAGAGGGTACCAGCAGAACCCGTCCCAGTCGGTCAGTAATAAGAGGGAACCTTGGTTCTACCACGATGGTACCAGAACAGGGTCAGAGGAACATCAGCCTGGGTTGGAGCAGCTGATCCAAATCAATGGAAGAACAACCGGGCCGGGTCAGGCTTCAGTGCCCGGTTGGAGTTCTGTATGAGTGAGATTGGACCTGTCATCTGTCATCACCTTCACAGACTCCCTCATGGAGCGGATCTGGTCCAACTGGACCACAACCAGAACCACAGAGGCTGAGCGGGTCAGGACTCCATCTGGACCCTGACTGGATCCGGTTCTGAGAGTTAAATGATTAAACCTCGATGCCTTCCTGTTTTTTAGCTCATCCTGTCTCACCTGGAGACTGCTGCCCTGTTCGTCTCCACGGCAACGGCCCTCAGGTGAGACCCAGTGTGTGACGGAGCTTCCAGAACATCTTCAGTGATTTTCATCAGAACCTGATGGTCTGAGCCCACGTCAAGGGATGGATCGCCTCCGTCTCAGTCAGCCGGTTTCCATGGCGACGATGGCCTGCTGAGTCACATGACCAGAGTTTCATCCAAGGGTCACATGAGACGTTGGTTCAGTTATTCCATGATCCGTTTCTTTTGCTGCTTTGTTCCCGTCGACCCGCGAGCTTCATCCTCTAACTGGATGAATTGTTCCTCTCAGGCGGCTGCCAGCTGATAAAGGAGGGAACGTCTCAGGCTCTGCTACCGGCCTCAGTTAGCAGGTTAAAGGTCATGACCCTGAACCAGTCTGAAAGGGTTGAAAGAAAAAGCCTTGTCTCTTTAAAAACAAGATGGCAGCAGAATTTCATGTTTGGAAGAAAGGAAACTGCAGATCAACACAAACACCCGACACCATCAGCTGCACAGAGGAGGAGCAGTGATGCTACGGGCCTCCATGCAATCCCTAAGTGGCTTCCATCCCATTTTGTCATCATCAGAGAAGCGGAGATGTTCTGATTTGATAGAATCTGATTTGGAGCAGCTGAGACTTCTGGACCCGACTCCATGATTTCACAGTCTGAAACAACGAGGCGGGTTTACCTGAAGTGATTCATTCCAACAACATCCCAGTCAAACTGTCGGGTTTTTGAGTCTCCTTTGGGAAACATTTGCTTTGGACCGAGGGTTTCCCTGCTCCGGTGCACACGGCATCATTAATAACTTCGAAAAACCGCTTTAGTACCAAAATGTACTATTCCATAAACCACTTTATGAAAACTCCTATTTGTTGAGCTGCGCCTATCTGGGACCAGGTAGGAGTCCAAGCAGAGACACACCGGACGGTGTGTCCTGGAGACCGGAGAGTGTCCTGGGACGTCCCCTGGGATGAGCTCGGAAAACCCAGATGCTTCCTGGACGCTCGGAGCGAGGCGGTCAGGAAGCATCCGGGACAGAGCGAGTAGAAGCGGCTGTGCTCCAACCTCTTCCTCACCCTATCTCTGTAATGGAGTCTGGGATCAGGTTCTTCTGGTCATGACCACATTTTACGAGTGATAAATCGAGAGCTTCATCTTTTGTCTCAGTTCTCTCTTCCCCTCAACAGACCGGAAGCAGCGGCTTCCTTCGTCCCGCACCAATCCGTGATCACCCGTTCCATTCCCGCCTCACTCCTGAACCTCTCCAAGAGGAGAACCCACCGTTCACTGGGTTGGAGGGAGCCAACAGAAACACATCGTCCAATAAAGGTCCCCAAACCAGACCCCCTTCAGGCCCTCGGTGGCACCTAGAAATCTTCCACAGAGGTTTTGAACAGAGCTGCTGATAGAGGGCAGCTCTGCAGAGTCTAAGTCGTACCGGGACAAAAGTCCAACCTAACACCAGTGGTCCCAACAGGACAAAGAGAAACCATAAAATGGCATAGTGCCACCGCCCCCCCGCGACCGTAGAGTAGGGAAACAGTCCGGTCAGCAGTCACCATTATCAGTGCTGGCAGTAAGAAAGCAGGTAGGAAAAGGAAGCAGGATCCTTCCTAGCGGTAATTCACCTAGCATAGGGACCTTCGGATGTTCCTATCTACTCCATAGGAGCCATGGGACTACCTTCAGCTCCTCGGTTTTCCTCCACCAGCTGCACCAGTTTCTGCTCCACAGTCGCTTCCTGGTCATTCTGCCAAATCAAACCTCCTTAAACAAGCAGCCGGTCAGTAAAATGCTGAGGGTGAGTCCAGATTAACGTCTAACAGAGGAAGCAGTAAAATCACCTGGAAATTATCTCATTTTCATCATCATCACACATTTCTTCATCCAGTCTGAGCTCTCTGATTGGTTTATTTCTCTCTATTGAAAGGAAAACATTTGATTCTTGTATCAAGCGATTACAACCCCAGCGACAGGGTCAGCCACGCCTCCTCACTGAGGTCAGACCCTCTGTCTTCTCCTTACTGACACTCAGCAGCTGAATCACTGAATATAAACTCGGATCAGGAAGGATTTGGGAATTTGGACCCAGATGTTTCTGCAGGAAGGCTGATCTGTTTTTAGGCTGATCTGCTGTTTAGAGACGGACGATGAAAGCGTCTGTTTTCAGAGGTTTCCAGAGGTTTGCTGGGTTCTTCATGTGGATGGTTCTACTTATTGCAGTGGATCCAAACTGAAAACCTTCAGTCAAACACCATTTGATCAACATGTTTCTTATCGTTTTGATCCTCTTGTTCCAAGTCTCAGCTGCCGAGCTCTGATTTAGTTGACCGTCTTTCACTTGTTCTCGTTCTTAATAGGCTTTAGATCCTTCAGCTTCATCATTATTGTCCATTTTAGTGCTGATGATCTTCATGATTGGAAACAGAAACACATGATTAGAGGTTAAGCTGTTATCTGTAGTCATTATTAAGCTGAAACTCCTGAACCTCTGAAGGTCTAACCTCCCTGACAGTCTCACTTTGACCAAGGTTCCTTTCCATGTGATGAGGACTCTCATCCATATCCTATTACCTGCCGTTCAGATCCCTGTAACTCTGTCTGGGTCGGTTGTGGTCCGTGGTCCATCTTCCTGATGTCCAGTTATCATCAGCTAATCACCATCCACTGCCTGCGAAACCCAACATGAAAATGGCTCCACCTGTTCAGGTCTGACTTCCAGTCCACTCACCTTCTCCATGATCATCTTGTTCCACATCTGATTCTCCTGTTGTGGTCGGTTTTCATTACTTTTCGTGGACTTATTGAGTCAGACTCATCAGTCCTGGATGTTCTGGTTGCTGCGACATTAGAAGTGTGTGTGAAAGGAATTCACATCTTGTCACATCTGTAACTGAGTACAAGAAACAAGCTGCAGTTTGTTGGACGAGGAGGAGTGTCTACAAGTGCGAGTAGAGCCCATGTTCTCTAGCAGTGGTACTGAAGAGTTGTTCTTGCACAGTGAGTCTTTGAGTTGAGCAGAGAGATACGCTGTCTTTGTGTTTCCACCATTAACGCCTTGTAATGTCCAGGATGTGGGGGGTCTGTAGAGAAGTTAGCTGCCTTTTTCTGACCTCAGACCTGTGCAGGCCATGGATGGATGGAGAATAGGTCCGTCCTGATGATCCTTTCCCGTTCATAGATGGCTGAGCCTAAAGCAGATTGAATATTGTTGGTGTAAACTAGGAGCAGCAGCTTCTCTGGACAATCGCTGCGTTGCTACAGGGAGTCCGGTCTCCTCTGGATCTTCTTCTGAACAGTGTCTAGATATGAGGACCAGACTGGGTCACTAGAAGGGTTGGTTTCTAGGAAGTGATGACATTATGACTTGATCTCCTTCAATAACCTGTAAAACCTAAAGCTCTGCTCCTGGTGCTGGTAGACCATCCACTGGTGATCAGTGACTTGGCAGTGACATGGTGTTTTATCTGGTGTAACAGGACTGGTTCCTGTAAGTGGCCCCGGCTGTCAGTGGGCAGGTCTGGTCTCCTGTTACTGAGAACAGATTTATCTGAAGTCCTTTCTGAGACCTCAGACTTCCAGTCGACCTCCTCAGGATGTGATCCATCAATGGCGACTGGTCAGCAGAAGTATTATCCTCAGTCGGGGCTTTAAGGTGAGGTAGAGCGTCAGAAGGTGCTGCTGGTTTCTGTTAAACTCAGGAGCGTTGGAGCCGTGAAAGGTCCGATGTTCAACCTGAACTCCAATGTTTGCCCTTTGATCCCATTGACTTCTTCTTCTGTCTCTTCTCTCACCGACTGTCAGATGGCGAAGGCAGACCAGCGTTATGGCCAGCGGGATGGCTCCGACCAGAACTTCGACTACATGTTCAAGCTGCTGATCATTGGGAACAGCAGCGTTGGGAAGACGTCCTTCTTGTTCCGCTACGCCGACGACTCCTTCAGCAACTCCTTCGTCAGCACCGTCGGCATCGACTTCAAGGTGAAGACGGTTTACCGCAACGACAAAAGGATCAAGCTGCAGATCTGGGTAAGGAGGGGGGGGCTTCAGGTTAGATGGGACCATTCAGGTCGGAAAGAGAACTTTGATGAGCTGAAGCTACGTTTAAACAGTTTTACGCTGATGAAGAGCCTGAAGCAGGTGGTCAGAGAAGCTCAGAGCCTCAGTGGCTTTAGAGCCGTGGAGATAAAGATCAACTTCATCCCACCTGACCTCCCCATGTGACCTTCATCAGCTGTTAGAAGCCTCCTCTGAGAGGTCGTCTGTAGAAGAATCAACCAGCTGAAGCAGATCGTTTCAGTTTATCTGATCTGTGAGGGAAGATCTGAAATAAATGTGAGGAAGGCTTAGAGTTCCACTGAATGCCAGACAGGACGGGTTCAGAAACAAACAGCCTTCGCCAGGAACCTTAGGAACCGACTCTGGAGACACTTGAGCCTTCAGCTTTTCCCTCTGTAGGAACTTTCTCTTGGAACCTGCAGGTGGAACCTTCAATAAGAGCTTTGTCCTGTAAGCTTTGGAAGGAACCTTTAGTAAGAACCGTCAGCAGGAACATTCTGTAGGAAGCTTCATCAGAAACCTTCAGTAGGAACGTTCTCTACGGGAACCTTTGTAGGAACCTTCAGCATGACGTTCCACCCTGCACACGTTTCTCTGGGAACATTTTACATGAACCTTCAGCAGGAACCTTCTGTCTCTAGAATCCTCTCCTGCAGGAACGTTCAGTAACAACAGACTGAGACATGATGTTCTGCTCTGACAGACGCTGCTGTGCTGCCACCCGCTCTTTCAGTGGGGATCTTGTTGCCATGGTAACAGCTCTTCACGCTAACTCCCCTCCCCGCTGCTTCACACACTCACACGCCCCCCCACACACACAGATGAAGGCAAGCAGACACACAGACGGCATCGTCTGTGGGGGCAATTAAAGGGACATCTCAGGGTGGACGGCAGGACGGGGGAGCAGCAGGGATGTCGGAACGGGTGGGTGCGTGGATGTGGGCGGGCGGGGGTTAATTTGCGATTTAAACAGCTGTTTGGGGGGTAAAAATAGACTGAAGCCTCAGATGTGTCGAACAGCTGCAGTTGTTCCAGCAGCAGAGCATCATGGGAGCCGTGGTCACACCATCAGGTTGCTGCACGCTGACCTGAGATGACATGAGGCGGAAGTTATTTAGCTGCTTGATGTCATGAAGCTCTGTGGCTTCATGTTCTGACGACACCAACATTTCATGTCCATCACTTCCACAGATGCTCAGCGTCAAATAGAAAACTCCAGTGGAAATATTTGAGCTGGCGTCCCTCTCTCTCTTAAACTCCATTACCCAAAATGCATTGCTGAGGCCTACAAGTGGCATCTTTTCTATTTATCTAAACCAGGTCTTCTTTTCAGCTGGAGAACCCAGTGTTCATGAGCGGCTTTCTTTTCTGGATCTTCAGACATTTTTTCCATGTTTCTAAAGATGTAAAACATGAACATAGAAACTGCAGTTAGTTATGGAAGAATGAGCAGCTGCAGCCATGCAGCCATCCAGCCATGCAGCCAAGCAGCCATCCAGCCATGCAGCCATGCAGCCAAGCAGCCATCCAGCCATGCAGCCAAGCAGCCATGCAGCCAAGCAGCCATCCAGCCATGCAGCCAAGCAGCCATCCAGCCATGCAGCCAAGCAGCCATGCAGCCATGCAGCCAAGCAGCCATGCAGCCAAGTAGCCAAGCAGCCATGCAGCCAAGCAGCCATGCAGCCAAGCAGCCAAGCAGCCATGCAGCCAAGCAGCCAAGCAGCCATGCAGCCATGAAGCCATGCAGCCAAGCAGCCATCCAGCCATGCAGCCAAGCAGCCATCCAGCCATGCAGCCATGCAGCCATCCAGCCATGCAGCCATCCAGCCATGCAGCCAAGCAGCCATCCAGCCATGCAGCCATGCAGCCACTGTCACATCAGGTCTGCATCCTTTCAGGATGAGCGAGCCGCATCCCTCTGTGGAAAGCAACTCAAACTGAGTCACAGCAGAGACGCTAACGGCTAAATTTAGTCTGGTTTCAGGATGAAGGTAACAGTGTCGCTGTTCCACTCACCTCCATCTTCATCCCGTTCCTCCAGAGAGGAACCATCTCTGGAGCAGCTGAGGTTTCGCTCCAGTGGTCTGTTCTGACATCGGGGGCGTAACAGAGAGAGCAGCCTCCATGAGGATGGCCTCAGTTCCCTCACAGCGTCTCAGAGCAACTAAAACACCCGTAAACCCGACGTTGCCTGTCCTGTTTGTGTTTACGCCTCATCGGCGTTGGTGGGTTTTTTTTTTTTTTTTTTAACTTTATTTTTATTTATTTTTTCAATAAAAAAATACAAAAATGAATACGAACTTCCGACTCATATTTACATT
>JAUZNJ010023586.1:0-16915 GCA_034780135.1 Jordanella pulchra | reverse complement strand
GTGCTACTGCTTGGTTGGAAAGAAAGCCAGCAGCCACACGGCCCTTTCTGGAACCAGTTTGACACCCCTGCCCTACATGATTGGCTGAACGCTTCCGCAATAATGTTAAACATTGTGGTTGCCCGGACAAGGATAATAACATAATGCAGCATCAATGTGCCAAGTTGGTAGCATCTGTAGTGTTAATGTGTCTAATGACATTATACCTGTTGGATAACTAAATGGGAAATATCTGTTTATGGTGAACTGCAAAACCATAGTATAAAGGGCAGAGCTTGGCGGCGCTGTGCTCAGACTTAGAATGCATTACTTTACTTCAAGACTGAGAAGGATTGTTTTCTTCACTTTCGACTACTTTAGGTCACCAAAGGAAACATACAATAAAAGTAGATAGAGGTAATAATGAGTTGAGACCCCAGGAGAGATTTGATTCTTATGAAACTGCAGTACAGTTTGTCTGAATGGCGTTGCCATATTGTGATGTCATCAGCAGGGGCAGGGCCCCAAGAAGATCAGACCACCTGAGCAGATCTGGTACCTTACACAGACACCAGTTTGGAAATGATGGTGAAGTAGAAGGAAAACAGAGTTGAAGACAATTGTTATTAAATATCAAAAAAGTGTGATATAAATTTACTTTATTGTAACTATTAATGTAAAAAGACACCTTATATAGTCTAGAAAATCTAAAATAGGCACTTCTTCATGTGCTGCTCCAGACCTTAAAATACATTTGAAAGGCCCTGTAATGAAAATAAACCATAAATATAAGCAGTAATATAAAATCTTTTTGTTTGTTTTACACATTCTCTATTATAATCATAAATTAACAAAAGCCCTAAAACTTACCACAGTAGAAGCTATTGCAGCAGTAGAAGCAGCTGAAAAACCTGTTTATGAAGACAAGTGTCAAATGTTCCAGCCAGTGTTAAATTTGGACAAAGTATAATTGTGTAAAAAGGAGAGAACCTGTGGCTCAGGATGACTGACAGGGACAGGGCTCTAAGGCAGCTGAAAAAATGTTGTGTGCCCGCCTTTGGCAAGCAAACGCACACATACATAAACATAGATAAAAGCGTTTGTCAACATAAAAATATCCTCTGCATTCATAGCCTGGCAAAAGAAACCCAATCCCTCCACAACGACAGTGCCATGTGGAAAGACTCAACTCTAGGTCAAAATCATGTTTCCTTTCTTAGCCTACAGCCCATCCTGCTTGTCCACAATACAGGGCATGAGTAAGCTTAATGCCCAAACCAAAGGAGGAACAAATTAGAGCCATCTGTAAAACTGCAAATGTGTTGTAATGATTTTAGGCTGAAAAAAACAAGAAGACACAAATTAAGCTGCACTGAAAGGGTAACATTTATGGAAGAGTAAAAATCCTAAGTTAAACAAACCATGCAAGCTACACACTAGTTACACTCACTGACAGATGTGGACTAGGGGTTATCTAACATTCAAGAGAGGCATCAATCAGCACACCCACAAGCAAATCTTCTATAAATCTGTTCCCTAAATGTCAAACATTTCCAACTCAGATTCATTTCATCCTCTGCTGACGTTAACTTTATTTCCCAAAGCAGCAATGTCAAACAATAAGCTCCCAGTGTCCCAACATTAAATGACAAATCTAGCATGATTTACCATGCATTTCAAGAAAACATAAACACAACTGTTAGTTTGTGTTTTATAGGGAAAAAAGACTATGTCTGTTAACAGGACCATGAACCATACAGCCTGTGAAACAGAACCATTGCAGTTTACTGACCACATTATGGGAAACTGAATCGGTAACAGCTGAAACCCAAACTCAAACTCAATTAGAAGATCTTGATCTTATCAGAGAGAAAAAAAAGGAGGAAGGAAAAGAAACTGATGGAAAAGAAGAAAAAGACATAAGGGATGGATGGACGGACGGACGGATGGATGGCATCAGTTTAAACCTTGAAAACCAATATTTATGGAGATGTTTTACTTTTAATTTTACCTTGTAGAAAAATACTGAAGGAATCCAATAAAGAAATGTCTAGCAGGCGTTCTCTGTGATAAAGGAGGGTGAGATAACAGTCATGAAGAAGAACAATTTATACTTTGGTGTGCTGAAAAGTTTACCTTCACCTCATAGGAAAGAAATTCTGAGGTCACAGGCAGTAAAAGAAAACTTTGAGGACAGTGGGACCTCACCTATTAAACTGTGCTAACCTCCTGTAAACTATGGTCTGGTGCACCCTGTGTTTAAGCCTCCATGTCTTTTTGAGGTGCAGGGAAGGGAAACGAATAGCATCTCGACATTGAGTTCCAACCCTGAGGGAAGTGGCATCATTATTTTTAACAATGACCAAGAAGAACTCCTGCAGATTATGCAGAATGGAGATTATCAGACTGACAAATTTGGACAGCAGGGTTAAAGAAAGGAAACTAACCAGGAATACTTGTGATGACTCCAGGAGATAAACTGAAGGAAAATCCAACACGTACAAATGTGTTTGCAAAGGTAAACGTAGCACCTACTTTATCTGTTTTGTAAGCTTGATCCATTATAGTTTATGTTTTGAAGAGGTGTTGAACATAAAAAAAAAAACATATGTAAAATATATACTCAGGCATCAGAAAGTGTTAATAACTTACTTAATACTCTTCTGTGAGAGCCCAACTGTGCACAGCTGGGCTCTCACGATTACCAATCTTTGGTTACAATCCATAAAGTCTTTAATTTCACGCAATTAGCAGAGTAATCTGGCTCATTTAGCACTGCTTTTTTCCTGAGTAAGGTCTTCTTACCTGCCATCTGCTGCTCTGAATAAAGACAAGGAACATTTCTCCTGGCTGATACATTGGCTAGTCTGTTGCATTTATTGAATATCTGTACACAGCTGTAATAAAATGGCACAAATGAGAAGCTGCCTGACCTTAAACACAGGCTGGCTCTCTCTTCCTGCTCTTTGAAGGCTGAGTCAATATTTGAGAACATGTACAAGTTCTAGAGAAAAGAATCAGGCTTACACCCCCTCAGGCTGTACAAAGAGAGAGATTTCACCATCTTCTACAACTTATTAGAATGAGCTAGATTAGTCTGGGTATCAAAAACCAGGTATAGCAATGATGCAAAAATAAAAAGGTACAATTTTACCTTTTTGGTACATAAAAAAATCAGCAAGTTTATTTAATCTAGAATGTTTTATATTGTTATATTATTATATTATATAAGAAGCATTTGTTTTAAGAGTGTAAAGCAAGACCCAGTAAAAAAAATAAAATCATTTTTAAATCCTTGATGTTCTGAACATTTTTTAGTCCAACTGATTTAGTTAGCTGGACTGATCCATCTATACCATCATCCTTCTGGAAGTCGGAAGCTATGCCGCATTAATCACAAAAATCCTATTAAAAAAAAACGTGTTCAAACAATTTGCGTAATAACTCTACATCAAATTATATTACACAGCCCCACCCTACTGCTAGCAGACACTCTAACAGTTACCCATGATTACATTATAAGCTAATATTTAAAGCAAATATACTATAATGAAGTCTAAAATCCGTCATAAAAAATCTGGGTTCACATTGAAATACGTCCAAAATATAAAATTGTTTATCCCATTAGAATCAAAGTTGGAACAAAGAAAATGCAGCAAAGAAAAATACTAGATTACTATTCATGGTTTTGTGTTGTTTTTCTGACAAATATACTGTATGTAGCTCATGGTAAACAGCATGCTTAAGTTCTTAAATATTTGCAAAAAAGAACAAAAAAACAAAAGGTTGAAATCATTAATATCAAAACAGTAAGTGAGGGGTATCTGGCATTATGTGGTGTAAACGTGTAATCTGAATGATTAAATACATTAATTACAGGGAGCAATTACAGTTGTCTTTACTGTGAGAAGTGAAACTGGAATAGAAGGTTTTCTAAGGGTGATGTATATTTGCCAATGTGTATTCTTGTTTGTTTGATTAATTACTTCATTAGTCTATAAACTAAGGGCAGAGTTTATTTTTTATCCGAGTAGTTTAAGAGAACAAGGAACCAAAAAAACCCAAATCGAGTTTGGGGGGAAAATGAGATGCTATGATGCAGAGAATAAAGGGGAGAAGAACTCTGAAGGAGGCCGCAGCCAGGTGTGCAGAGACTGGGGGCAGAGGAAGAACTGAGTTGCCTTGTTTAATTTCTGCCCCAGCTGAACTTAAACACTGTGATAAAAAAAATCTGCAGGAGGCAGAAAAAATGCGGAGACAAACTGCGGCTGTCTGAGGACTGCAGCTAATGGAAGGAGATGCAAGGCCCACATGTTGAAATTATTGTGTGGAACAGTGATTTCTCAGCAAATGTTTGAGATTCAGTGAAGAAAAAATTTACGATTTCTTGAGCAAATAAAGTTACGATTGTAAGAACAAAGAAAAAAGAAGCCAAATAGTTTTTTCATTATGTAAGGCCCATGTATTAAACTTTTAACCACTTAGATTTTTCTCTGTACTGCTTTGTGCAGAGTAATTGTTTCAGTTATTATAAGGATATTGCAATTAGTATGTTGCATTAAAAGTATAAAAATCCATAGAAGGTTATCTGAAAGTGTTTTTGTAAAGTAAAACATGCATGGTACATATTGATTGGGCAGTAAATGATTGACCTTACAAAGTAAACCTAAATGGTATCTACCAGGAATTCTGGTGGAATGTTCTAATGGACATTCCAGCATATTAAGTTTCTGTCCCAGGGTATACAGGAGAGCACAGTGGGGTGCAACATATACTTACTGACTTATATGGGAAATGTCATCTATTACTTGAAAACATTAAATCAAGACTAGTGTGAATGAAAAGGAATATCCAGTCCCAGTGCAGGTGAACTGAAAAACCCAATCAGATATTTTATAGTCTCACTCTGGTTTTAATTTAGCGCTCTTAAGCAATTAAAAGAAAGAACACTAACGTTAAGCTCAATAACATGTAACTTTAAACAAATACTAAAGATTTGACAATGTATGGCTTGTTCAAACCTGATTTACAATACTGGGAAAATTGCATTCAGCTGTGTCAACTCTGAGATTTTCTCTGGGTGTTTCACCGTCTGCAGCCACCTGTTACTATTCAATGTCTAGCCAACATGTTAGAGGGGCTTTTTATTTGACTATTTTAATTGGGCCAATTTAATGCATGAATATGCTTTGATCAAAAACATTACATTATAGCAGCCACTTGAGCTCTGGCAATGTATTCTGTGCTGCAAGTTTAACAAAATAGCAAATTGTACTTTGGTACTAATTTATAATAGGGCTCCATTTATAGATGGCTAACAAATAGTTTATAGATATGTTATCATTTAGTTAAAACTTTAGAAATCATCCATTTGTGTACATTATGCAATAATCAAGGGCAAACAAGAGGATAAAGTGACCAGTTCCTTCAAATAGTGAGCTTAACTGTATAGCTCATACATTGCCACCTTGTGAACAAAAGAAAACACATTTGCAAACATATTCTAACAACATGATACAGTGAATTGAAGGTGTAATCCTTAAATGTTAAGGTAGTTAAAAAAAACAACAAGAAAAGCAGTTCCAGTAGCCTAAGAAAAAGATAATATTTACTGGATTATGTATTGAGTACCATTACGGCCTGAGCATAAAAGCCGTTTTTGAGTCAGGTGGTCTAAAGACACATATTTAAAACAGGTCAACCATGATGAGGTGGGTGTCTCATAATGTTTTGTGTCTTCATTATGCAGCAGCAGCAGTTTGGGTTGGAGGGCAGAGGGCAAGAAGTGATCTGCTTAGTCAGTCGCAAACAGGTTTTCTTGCAGGATTGGTCTTTATTTCGATTAACACATCTTCCCATCAGTTCTTACCAACGTCCCTATCACTGCTGGAGCAAAGCTTCCCAAAGCAAGCTGCTGCCAAAAACATGTTTCACAGAAATGTATAGAGAGTTGAAGATGAGATGCAGTTCTAGTTTTCTGCCTCAGAAATTCAGAAATGGTCTAATCTGACCAAAGCTCCTTCTTTCATATGTTTGCCATTTTCCCCTCCACGAGTTATGCAAATGGCTTTATTTCTGCTATTCTTCCTCAAAGTAGAGTTATAGAATGTGAACTGCTATAGGTTGTCCCATCAATAGATTGACCCATCTGAGCGGTAAATCTCTGCAGCTCCTCCAGAGTTGGCATGGCTCTAATGCTAATCTTGTCTGGCCTGAAGGTTTTGACCAACAGCCATGTCTCAATAACTTTGGGATATTTTTTCTGGCATAAATCTCCTTTAAACTTGTCTGCAACTATCTGAGCTCGCTGTGTCCCTCAGTTTTCATAATATGATTCATTAACCAACAATCTTTAACAAACCTCTCAGGCCTCATCAGACTGGCTGGATTTATCAAATCATTCACATCTGGACTCGATTAGGCGACTTCCTTAAGCTGATAATTGCATAAGATATTTTTTGTGCTTCAGAGTAAAAAAGGGTTTAAAATTAACTGTACCATTCAGATTAGTTTCCATTATTATTTTTTTTTTGCAAGGCAAGTAGTATACTGTTTATAAGAAAGTGGTAGCACTTAGATCCTTTTTTGAAATAATTTTTGCTTTTTGGGTGATAACAGAGCTGATAAAAAAAAAAATAAAAATATGTTGATATTAGCAGATGTGACCTTAAGGGAGGGATTAAAATTCTACTTAAATATAGAAATTACTTTATATTTGTCAATATTTTTCATAGGTTTTCCATTTTTAAAACTAGAAACCCAGCAGTATCAGTCCACCAGCTGTCATTAGATAACTTTTATCAGGTTTCCACTGTCGACTGCTAGCTTTCTTTGAGCTGTGTTCCAGCCGAATATCAGGCACACCCTCATGTCTCAGTATGTCCCAGTCCCCACCAAGTGGGGTGCTGTGGGTGGCTGTGGTCTGCATGTACAAAGGGCTGCCTTACGGTAATGCTTTTTGCTAAAGATAACGTGTTCTACATCTTCCACTTAATCTGAGCCAGCCTTACTCTGTAGGAAATCAAAACAGGACTACTTAGAGGAACATTACCCATGGACACACAAACACAACGCCCAACAAAGAGAGGAAAAAAATAGGCTTCAATAATGCTGAAGGCACACCTTGCAGAAATTTAGAAACACGAGAAAATAAGTGTGAGAAGTTTCTTGGAGATTAAGCAGGAGCTCATTGGATTCTCGTGATAAAAACTCTGTGCTTCGCTCAAACACTGCATTCATACACAGTGGAGAATGGACTCCTTTGTAATATAAACACACTGCTAAGGGTAAACATGAAACTATCACATGTTTGCAGAAAGGACTACATGAAGGGGAAAAGGACTGAAATGCAAACATATTTGCATCAACTCTTGCCGGAAGACACTTTAAACCCTTTGTGAAGCCAGAGGCCTAAATTGTGACACAAACGGAAAAAAGTCAATCTATAAAAAAAAAAAAAAATGTAGATTCTGTGCTAATATCTATCTAGTCATAAGAAGAATGAACCAAAATAAAAAAATAACTCACCATTGTGTGAGGAATCCTTGTTATCGGCCACCTTTCTGAGTGCTGACATGATGGCATCAGAAGGGACGCGAGGGCTCTCTACATATTTGGGCTTCCTTATCGGACCTGCCGGCACCAACAGAAGACAAGAGCAACAATGAGAGAGACCATCCGGCAGAGACACTTGCAAAGGAGGAGAGACTAAAGGAGACGGAGCGTGTTCTCAGAGGATTAATACGTTCCAGATGGGAATGGGATGAGACGCAGTGGTGTCTTAGTTGGACAGCCTCTGCACCACTTCGTAGTTCACATAAAACTCTCTCTCCCACACACACACACACACACACACACGCACACACACACACACGCATACACACAGACAACTACCCACATTGATAGCAGCCCTGGTTTGTCTGACAACCCTGAAAACTCTGCATGGCAGGAGACTTCCAGTTAAACACTTCAAGCCGGCTGTGGGAATGTAAACTAAAGCAGGAAACCACAACAATTAGCCTCTTAGTGGACTCAAAATGAGCTCAGAAGCACATGCACATCGAAAAGTAACTTGGTATGAAAATCTTTCATGTGCGTTTGTATATCTTTCAGAGAATGTCCCATTTCTGCTATAATCGTTTTGTCACATAGATGAATTAGGGCCCAGGTGTGCTGATGTGATGATGTATTTAGGACATTTGGAACGTCCTCTGAGGAACAACCTTTTGTTTAAAGTGGTCTAGCAATATGCAAGCATTGAACAAAAAAAAAAAAATGAACGTCACATACACACCACTTAGTTTGACTTTGCAAGACACTTGTATATAAAAATGACTGCAAAATGACGGGTTACTGTGTTTTTTTGTTTGTTTTTTTGTTTGTTTTACTTTATAGATTCGTACCCTGAAAGATTAATTTTGTTTTTGCTTTTCCGGTGGCACTATCCGATCTTTTTCAGCCGACTACTTTGCTAAGTCTTTGATTCTGCTGACAAATAAGCGAGAGGACTTTTAGCGAATTTTTTTAGCATAAAAGAAATTACCCCTAAACAAAACTCTTGGTTTTTCTCTTCCCTTGTTTACAACCGTCAGAACTAGTGTCATTTCGCTTGTTGCCAGAGAGACTAAGCTTCGGAAACTCGTGCTATGCTCCTTCTAGGAGAAACATTCTACCAAAAAACGTAGGTGCCCTTCATTGTTGAATTAAAAGGTAGATACAGTTATTCACCAAGTTGCATTTCACTGTGCTGTCAAGAAGTGACGTAAATGGGGCTGTGTTCCACAGCAGGAAGCAGGCAAAAAAAAAAAATTAATAAGGCAGGACATTTTGCCCAAATGAAATTGTTGAAATGATTAGAAATATGAAAAAGGAAGCAACTTTTAGAAAACAAAATGTCTGAAAACATATAGTGCACCTACACGACAAAAAAATCTAAAATTTTTGTAAGGTACTGATTCAGTGACCTCTGACGATTAAAGCATGCTTTTGGAGGTGGGATGACTTTTGTGCTGCTTTTATCAATTGGTTTAAAATTTGTTTTTTAGAATTTGAGGAAAATCTGTATTTTCAACAGGAGTTCATTTGGATTAGTTTTTCCCTTTTATAAATAAAAAAATCTTTTGAAAATAGCTGCTTACATTTATTTAGGTTATTTTCATGTGCTGTTAAAGTTTGATGAATGATCCGAAACATTAAAATGTAATAAGGAAAGACAAAAGGAAGGTGTACAGTAAAGGAGTGAATATTTTTAGTATGCACTGTGGCAGCAGAGGAGCTAAAAGTAAGGTTACATGGTGAAGTGGTACAAAAGATCCACTGATTATTTCTAAAGACCACATATTTTTTATACAGTGAGGTCCAAGAGGAATAGAAGTCTAAATATTAAGCCACAAAACAAACCATCACCCTGGCAACTACCTGCTTTTTATGCTTTTTAATAGCCAAACATTTTCTCTGCAAAAAGTAAGCATGGAAAAAAATAAACAGTCTGAAAATAACATAGAAACAAGGGATGGGTGTTTA
Organism: Jordanella pulchra; assembly: GCA_034780135.1. Taxonomy (NCBI): domain Eukaryota; kingdom Metazoa; phylum Chordata; class Actinopteri; order Cyprinodontiformes; family Cyprinodontidae; genus Jordanella; species Jordanella pulchra. The sequence goes on along the minus strand of JAUZNJ010023586.1, from coordinate 7,414 downwards.
AATGTATCCATAAATCCATAAAGATACAACCTCCCTTCCTTTACTGCTCCAGCCTTGACCCTGTCTAACCCAATCCAAACCTCCTCCTCCAGACTGGTTATCAGATGACAGTATGAGTAACCCCAATCAAAAGATACAGCAGACATGGGCCAAGACAGTCTTCCTCCATTACCCATTTTGATAACCTGTCACTCTGATCTCAACGAATTTCTGGCTATAGGTGATTTCAAACTCCTGCAGCTTGATGCACAGTGCCATCTATGGATATCCCAGCTGAAATGCAAAGAGAATAACTTCTTTAGTTGCAAACTGTTAAATGTAATGCATAAACAGAGTTGAGGCACTAAAATCTTTACTCAACAAGCAATGAGATTTTAACTTTAAATGGATGGTAAAGTAGGTGACGGCTTCCACACGAGTGGGTTGGTAGAAGCTCTTTACTTTACCGATATACAATTTTCTCTTTTTCCTTCTCAGCATTTTGTCAGATTTCAACTACAAACCTATATGGATTTTATTGGGATTCTTTTGCTAAGAAAAAAGTAGACTGTATTTGTGAAATGAAAGTAAAATAAAACATTGCTGTTAGATGTTTTATAAGAATTTAAAGTAGGGGAAGGTTCTCTTGTATTTAGACGCCCTGGAGTCAATACTTTGCATCTACAGCAGCAGGTTTTATAGGGTAGACCCCAACCAGCTTTACCTGTAGAAACTGAACGCTTCCCTGTTCCTCGATGCAAAATAGCTCAAAGAAATAAAATTGGCATGGAGCATCTTAACAGCAAACATTAAAGCATGGTTTTAGTTCAATTTAGAACTGGACCTCCAAACTCATGAACATGCTTTGATCTGAAGCATCCCACCATACTTATTTTTGTACATTTCAGGTCATTGACTAGCAGGAGGGGAAAATCTCCACCCAAGTGTCTTCTGCAATCTCTCAAAGACAGTTCTTCCTGGGTTGTCCTCATTTTAGCTTTACCATCCACCTATAAACCTTGATTTTCCTCTCTGTCCCCATAGCATGATCCAGCTGCCACAATGTTTTAAAAATGGAAATGCAGTGTTATGTTTTCCACACCACACTAACTTTTGCATGTGGGCCAAAAAGGCTCACAATGGGTCTCTCCTAAGCAACTCTGTCCAGGTCTTCATTGTTCTCTGCAAGGCTAATGGCAACTGTTGAACTAAATCTTTAAAAGCTTTCCTTCAAAAAAGTCTTTTTGCTACAAAACCCTTAAAACTAATTTTATAGATCACATAAATAATGGCATAAAAAAATAAAATAAAAATCCTGGACTGTGGATTTCTGCACCTCCTCCTAAGTCACCGAGGACCACTCTGCCGTGTTCATTGATCTTAATGCTGCTTGTTCACTAATCCCATCTAACATCTTTCAGGCCTTCTACAAAGAGCTGCATTGATATTATAATCAAATTATTCACAAATAGACTTAATTAACCAATCAGATGACATAAAAAGCATGCCTCAACCTAAGACTAACTTTGGTTTATCACATGAAATAAAACCAAGTTTCTGATCATGATGAAAAAGTTCCAGTGGTGGTGAAAATATGCCCTGAAAATCTCAGTTCATTTTTGGATTGTCAGCTACAACCAATTAGCCAGAAGTCATATATCTGTACCTGCAGTTTCACTTCTTAGGTCAGTTAAATATTTTAAATGGCAAAAAAAAAAAAAAATGCTGCCTAATGTGCTCGACAGCTTCACTGCAAAACAACAGGAGGCATAGTTGGAGTAATCGAAACCATACGCTGAAGTTCATATTCAGTTTACAAAAACTCTACAGAGGAACAGAAGATAAACACTTTTAATAACAAACATGTGGCCTGCTATTAGGGGTAATGCTGAGCCACTTCTAAGGACTGAGGGGGTATCAAAGACATAAAACGGCCTTCTGGCAGGACTCTTGATGTCCAACTATCAGACATGATTCTGAAGGCTTCCGTCTTCCATGAAAATCTCATTTCGAGATTTTAACTGGGTGCATTACCACTCTGCCCTTTTAGACGGAGGCGGTGAAGTAAAAGTGATTGCGGTTCATAACAGGCATGAAAAGGTCATAGAAATGGAAGCGTCAGATATATGACCCCTGAAGGACGAGGACAGGCAGACAGAAGGAGACGCAGGAACACGTTTATCATACCTAAAGAGCAAAATCCAGGACTAAACTCTATGAGTATATATCACTTGCACAATCTAACATATGTATCATATGTAGGGTAGTTTTTTCATACGATAACAGTGCAGATGAAAGTCATAACGTTCATACAAAGAAATCACAGCCCCACCCATTCATTGCCCCTCAGCAACAATATGTCAACAGTTTTTTATTATAGTATCATCTAAAAGTATAATAAATGTTTTAGATCAGCAGCTGTGAAACTTGGATACAAATCTGCGCTCCCTTTGTCACATCTCCAGCTGTCTGTGTTTGTTAATCATTTCTTTCCCATAGCTATTGGGAAGTTTTTGGCTGGTAGCCATTTTCTTGTAGCCAATTCTTAACAATGCACATCTATCTCAGTTAAATTATATATTCATGTGTCTTTCCTGTTCTGAAGATAGAGTAGGCTTTCCATGTTGTTAGAATTTAAATCTCAATGAAGGAAAAAATTGTAGATATATCAGATGAAAGTGTGAAAGTTCAACACTAATCAACACCAAAGTAAATAACCTATACTTTACTACAGATCGTATCTTTGAAACATGAAATTTGTTTTATATTATATAAATATTTTCTGTATATTCAATTCCAAATGAAATCAATTTATTCTATATTTCCAGCACAACCTCTAGGTGCCACAGTTTTACAAATACTTCAGAAAGCAATGAAGACTAGTTGGATCAAGAAAACTTACATCAGAATAAGTTATGTCAATGTTACGTGCAAAAAGATAAAAAAGAAACACATTAAAAGCAAACAAAACAAAGAAAGCAGGAAATATGGGAACAAAACTGAGAGGAAACAGATTTCTCTTTGCAGAAAATCGAAAGGACAGAATGCAACTGTAGGGAGCTTGCTGGTGTTCAATCTCAGAGCAAGGCATCCATGACAAGCCAGCCATCAGTCAGCAGGCACACGCATATGAATACACATATCAAGCAGTTGCATACATATCCCCAGAAACTTGCAAAGCACAGTCAAAGCCACTGAAAGGGAGGACTGTTATGGTTAGGAAGTGATCAAGGAGTTTTCCCCACACATTCTTCAACATGGACTCTGACTTCTTCACATTTCAACTCATCAATGAGACAAGACTGTACTCTTTGTGTAGCCAAGGAGAATGAAAACAGCCTCACAAAAGTTGTCTTTATGCTCCAAAAGTTCTGAAACCGCTCTAAGTTCTGCATGACAAAGAACAACCACAGTTACTCATCATGGCCTCATCTGTAAATGTGCATTTTAAATGAACCACCATTTTAAAGGTGGGTATTTATATTGGAAATCTGGAGCCTCCAAATTCTCACTGGTAGAGAGACAGCAATAGAAATATGTCGGGTTAAGATCTGTGAGGCAGCTTAAGATGTCATATTTGATTTTAGGCTCTTTGTGATAAAAAAACAAAAAAACCTAGAGTCAAGTGCGTTGAAGAGAACTGGTGTTGTTTCCGAAGAGAGCTCATCGCAGGAACCACAGAGTCCCTGCAGACTTAAAAGGTCTTGTACAGCACAGCTCCCAGAAAGCCTTTAATATTCCCCTTAAGGATGTCTGGTTAGTGTCAAAAACATGAGCCGACTTCAGGGGAAGATCAGCCCAAAGGTGAGCAAACCAGCTTTGAACACAGCTTTGCCCCTTTTCAGTAAACCCAATTTATTTAGCCAGGCCTTGATAAATAAAATTACTCTTAGAGAAAATAAGGTGTATTGACCCTCAGCAGCCACCATATCTTTTTTACAGTACTTCAAAAATAACACTCATCCAAAAAAAGAAAACATTGTTGAAGCAGATATTTGTTCTCGACCTTGTGAGAGTCGAAGTTGACAACTTATCTCTCAAACCTCACATCTGCGATCTTAATAATTTTCCTGTAAAAAAATGTGAAACAAAAACATTTTGTTCATACGTTTGATAAATTGAAAGTGTCTCAACAAAAAGTCCAATACATACTATGAATACGGCACAAGTTAAGACCTTTTAATTTGAGACAATCGAGACCAGACACAAGAGTTCACCAACAAAAACTGGCTAAAGATCAGTGATCAGCTGTCAGATCACTAAAAATCTGATCTAGAATTAAACTGAGGAGTTTCTTTTTCTTTTTTATGTGTCCTCGGCTATTTGGACAATTTCTCTTTGTTAATGTGCTCCAATTCAAGGATAGTAGATAAATACTTTAATATTAATACATACTGTAACATAATCTTATTAACAAACAGTGATATGACAATATCAGCATATTAATAAAAATAAAAATCCATGATTATAGCATTTATCACTGACTGATGTTTTGGGTTTTATGTAGTTTTATTTTGTCTTCTAACAAATATTTCAAAATTGTGTCACTGAAAGAGTTTTTTAAGCATGGCAAAAATGTTTATACAGTCACCTGTTCTGCACATTATTGACAGGTTTTATTTTGTTTATATCAGTTTTAAAATCATATTGTATTGATCAGAAATATCAAACAAATCATGATATAGATTCTGTTCATAAATCTACGCTATTATGGTTTAAAAGCTTCTATGCAATCACACTAACCTTTAACTCTCTCCAAAGACTCTCTATTGGATTAAATTCAGGACTCTAAAACTTTAAAGCTTTAAATATATATATGAAAAAAAGGGTAAAGTAAGAGTCTGTTTAGTCTACAAAGAAATTGACATTTGCAGTTGGTAATCCTTGCTCAGCTAATCATGAATAAAATAGGCTTGACACAATTCCTTAAACACAATCTATTCCATTTACTTGTAGAAGTAAGCAGAAGTAAACAAAAATACAACTTTTCATTGACTAAGCGTAATGGTGGCCCTTGTATTGTTGAAATAAACTATATATTTTTTTATCCAACATATCTGAGGAAATCAGAGCTTCAAAAAAAAAAAAATCAAGACAGGAAAGTCAGTTATAAATCCCCGACTGGGAAGTCTCTCTATAAGGCTAGTTAATGATGATATTATAAGCAATCAACAGGAGTTATTACTTAAATAACCTAACATTAATAAAGCCTTGCACCATGGATAAAGTTGAGTTGCACAACAACCCAGCTGATGGGCCAACAAAAAGATCACACCCATGTCGTAACTCAAAAATCAAAGTTTTTAGGATTTTACTGAATTACTTTAAGGGCACACTGATTAAACACTACTTTAACATGCTTCATTTCCCTTAAAGACACTTATTTAAAGAGAGATAGTAATTTGAATTGTACATTTTTCTTTTTTTCAATCATATAAAAACAGCAAAGCTTTTCTTCGGTTGGATTTTTCCTGATCTGCTTGGCTAATCAATGGATGACTCATTCCTGGAGCCCACACCAGACAAAGCTCTCATCAAAGCGCAAAGTAATGAGCCTCTTTTGAAATACACAAAAAACCAAGAAAAGAAAGGTCCGATTGTAGCCATCCAGAATATGAACAGATTTGATCAATTGAAATGTGGCAGCAATAAGTTGACATGAAATGTGATTTTATTGTTCTACCATATGGCTAAAGCTGAGTACTTAACAGCAGAAACAGAGTCACATCACATCTAGATCTAAAACAGCATCTAATGAGTGGCAACTTAAAGTACATAAAGTTGGATTAATCTCCTGTTTTGGATTAAATCTGAAGTTAAAATTCTTATTTTCAAAGCTGTATTGCTCGAATGCATACTTTTAATGCTGAAGATGACAAATAACTTCTTTTAACCAGTGGAGGTCACTGTGGAGATACCCTTAAGACTGTCAAAATGTGGAGCATAGAAAGTTCCTAACTGACAAATCTGTGAGTCTGTTGTATTAACTGTGCTCATTCAATATAAAATAAAAATCTTTTTTTCTTAAGTACTTTTTGTGTTATGTTGAACCCGGGGAGGGGGGAGGTCATTTGAGGGGGTGAAGGGCCGTTGTATGATGATGGTAATGTGTAGGTGCTGTTTAACACATGTCGGGAGCACTGTGTTTTATGGTGAAGCTCGGGGCTTAACTGATCAAAGCCGTGGCACTCAACGCCACCAGACTCTGCGGCTCAGGCATCCGTCACACTCCTAATTAACTCAATGTTTTTCTGTTGTCCCCCTGTGAAGTTTCCACAGAAAGAACAACCACCAACCTAGAGCCTTTCAAACTGCAATAGATTATCCAATGTGTCGGGAAATGAAGCCCAGCCACACAAAAAAAAGAAAAAAAGAAATGCTTTTTGAGTCTGTGGAACCACTTCCCCTCAGAGATACATCCCCGCTGAATGGGAAGGAGATCAAAGAAGTGGGAAACACAGAAGAATACACTGAAGGTTTTAAGGAACGCTTTTTTGTTGTATTTATGGGTAGACAGAAATCATCTTAGGATGGTTAAACATTGACTCAACTAATGCACATATTCTTCCAAACACTTTGAGCACTCTATCTAGGAAGTGATTTCAATGTTGGATTAGAGCCCACACCTAACTTAGGAAAAGTTCTGTCATGATGTTTTAGCAATGGTGTCCATCCCCATAAAGCCTGTACTACAAACCAGCTGGGGGCAGAGCTGCAGAAACAAGAGAGTCAAGTTCAACGGTTGGGATCCCCTGATGAACAAAAGTCTCTTAACGCCGTATTAACTATTATAAACATAAGCTCTGCTATGAAATCATCAGCTTAAATTGGGTATGATTAGATGAATAAACTATCATGGTGCTGTGAGCCAGATTGTGGTAATAAGTGCTCATACTATAGTGCCCTCTATTCATTAGGAGCTGGACAGGAAGTAGGGCAGAGAGAGGAGAGGAAGACATGCAGTAAATGATCCAAGGCTGGGAATTGTACCCCAGACACCCTTTTGCTCATATTTTTAATGGCCTCTTTATGAAACCGATGTAAACTAACAGGATTGCTTTTCTATGTATAACCATTATTTATTATTAAACAGTGCTTAGAAAAACGAAAGGAAAAAATGTTAACTAAGTGATGCAAAAATTTAAAAACATAATAAGCTAGAGTCTGTCCTTTTTTATTATTTTGGGTTAAAATGTTCTTTCTATCAAGATCTTCAAACCAGTTCCAGCATTAGAGCCAGCGACACCAACAGACTTGATAAAATCATCAGGAGGGCTGGCTCCGCACTTGGACTCAGGCTGGAGTCTTTTGAGACTGTGGTGGAGAGGAGAACGCTGAATAAACTCTTATCCATCATTGACAATGATCAGCACCCTCTCCACCACACAGTGGTCAGACAGCGGAGCACCTTCTCTCACAGGCTGCTCCAGCTCCG
>JAUZNJ010023575.1:0-16916 GCA_034780135.1 Jordanella pulchra | reverse complement strand
ATAAACTTCTTAACTTTTCCCAGTCTCCGTGTGGTGTTCTGCATTTGGGTTAGCGCTCCCTTAACCCAACATGACAGCATCAACTTGATTTCAAACCTGTTTCTTATATTAAAAATTGATGCTTTGAATCCAGCCTCTCCTTCCTTAGAAATTATTTCTTAACAAGTGTTATAGTTTACTCACTTTGTCAAATTTTAGGTTTTGGGAAAACATCTGGATTTTTACATATCAGAGCAGCCATGGCTCAGGACTAGTTAACCTGAAAATGGTTAGAATTTATTATCAGTTTCTATGTCCATCTGTTATTTTCTGTCTGAATGCTGACCTATTCCAAATGTCCTAAAACAATTATGCCATAATCCATTTTAAATTAAAATCTAGCTTTGAATGTATAAGAGAATGCCTGTTTGGTTTGTTTCAATAATATAATTACACTGCAGTGAATTGAAGATGAAAAAAAATCTTCTTAATACTCTTTTGGGTTGCTGCTTCTACATGCTTTACTCTGGTTTTGCAAGCAAATGACATTAATATTCAAGTACACGTGAAAAGCTAAGTTGGGCCTAACACATTGACACTGTTTTGCAGAAGGCCCTGTAAGAAATGTACTTCCTAATGCAGCAAAAGAAGGAAACAAGACTGGTCTAGATGTTAAATAAACAATTAGGTCTGCAGGACTTGTACTGGTCTAGGCTCAGGAAAAAGATCTCTACAGATTCACCACATCCATTCTGGACACGTTTAAGCTAAATTTCTTTTTTGCAAACACAATCTTAGCCTATAACGTTGATTGTGATTCTATTTTGCTTAAAAATTTCCAGTCATATATAGTAATACAAAATTAGCTCTGTTGCCCACAGAGCATTTTCACTTCTCTCTTCTTATTTCCTGGATTCTTATTATTGAAAATCTGCTGTCTTAAGATGACTCTACACTAACATGAAATTGTAGTAAAATCTTATTCTTAAAAAATATACATAAAACATACACATCTGTTAAACAGTTTCTTTAAATCTGACTTTAAGATGAATCAGAAATCTTGTCAAAACCTATCTCTTTATAAACTACAGTATGTTTGTCATTATAAGGCCATAATGAAAATATTTTGAGGCATTTGCCTCAGAATGCACATATAAACTGCAGACAGATATTAAAAACACATATAAAGGAAGAACAATATGCATCCTTAGAGCTCACTCTAAAAAAAACATAAAAAGCCTTAAAAAAAGTTTGTAGAGGACAAATTTGTTGGTGAATATGTGGGAGAGATCTTGTGTGTTAGAGTGGATGTACGTGTGAGAGTGAAATTGCATATTAGTAGACGTGTTTTCCATTAACCTTTTTTTGTCCACAAAAAGTGGATTGTCAGGGTGGATCAGATAGAGATCAGTTGCAATGTGTCTGACCTTTGCACTCTAGATTCTTTGAGCATAAACTGATCTGAAGAGACATCATCCCACAATCCCTTGTTCTGTCCCCACTACCCATGCTAAGTACTTTCTCTCCTGTGCTGTGTAGCTTCCATACAACCTGACATATTGAGGCACATGCTTTCAGCTGTGGTCATATGAAGGTTTGTGAGCAGCTAAGTAAAGGTAGTAGCCTGTTTTAATGTCCTGAAAAAGGAAGAGCCATTGTTGGGCCATCTTCACAAGGTTGAAAAAGGATCTCAGTCCAGAGGGCCAGAATTCACAAGAACTTTCTGCTGGCCACATGCTCCATCACCTCCTTATGTATGCAGAGAAGAGCATGTTTAGTTTTCATGTTGGTGTTCAGGACAAAGTTATTCCTGAAGAACCACTTTATCAGACTATGGAGCTCCTCTCTGTTGTAGGTCTCGTCATTGTTGGATATAAGACACAGTGGTGAAGTCTGCAAATATTGTGGGTGGAGGAGCAGTAAGACAGGAGGGGAGTGGGCGGGGCTAAGAACTCAACATGTTGCCAGAGTTGAGGATGACTGCTGGAGATGTGAGTTTCCCGTTCCTCATCACTTTGGGTCTGTTGCTGATCCTGGAGCAAAATGATGCAGAAGAACCCAGCTTGTGGAGCTTCAGAGCTGAGGGAAGCTTATTGATTGCTCTCATACACTAGGTTTGTTTCTTTCTCTATCAGCACTGCATCAGTATTCTGTACCTTGCTGTCTCACCCGGGTAACTTCACTTTGGTAAACCCTGAAAAGTTTACAGGAAAATGGTAGCCCACACATTATTAAATAGAAAGTTCTTCAACTGATTTGAGATACGTCTCACTTTGGTTTTCCCTTCACGCCAACTCCTCTCTAAATACACAAACGGCTCAGATGTGAGGTATTGTTTTCTAGGATCCGCCAATTAAAACACAAAAACTTATGCATGTTTACTGTGGGCTTTGGTGATGAAGGCGGCAGCCGTGGGACAGCCCCACACTCTATTGAAGCAAGATGAAAGGACTCTATGAAAAGCAGAGGAGGCTGTTGCGAGGATATACAGAGTTGGGCAGGGGGGTTGTTTTGCTGACTAAAACAACTATTGTTGCACCTCCTCCACAGTCCTTTATGAATGTGACATCTGTTTACCATGTGGTAAATGGCAGTGTGACTTATCCTGTTCCTCAAAAAGAAGAATTTCCCTTTTACCAATGAATAAAGTCGGTGAAGATACGAATGAAAACCACCGTAAAATAACCCCAGTATACAGAGGAAAGTTTTCTGGGTAAATCTGTTGTTAACATATATTTGGTCTTCTTTTATGTGTTAAGTATGTGGCAGGTCAAGTTAAATTTATCCTTCTTTCTTACTTCGACCCCTCACATTTACTAGCACTTTTAATGCTATTTTCTATTGCAGGAAATTAATAGTTAAGTAAATGTTTTTCTCAACTTCTTACACACATCTTTATTTCTATAATATTTTATCATTTGCAGAATCTTTATTTTAACTACAAACACTGCCTTGATAACAAAGTACTTAACTAAGTACTTATCTTAGTTGTGTCAGCTGTGTCTTCTGCTCAAGTTAATTTGAGAGAGAAATTCACATTTCTGGTGAGTTCTTTGACAGGTGTAAAAAATGTAAAACTCTCAGAGAGTATTCTGTAACTTAATGTTTCTGGGATTTAATCCTTCATTCTCAGTGATGCAGTTTTTTTTTACATGTTTCCTTAGTGGTAGTTCTAGACCATATTTACCAGGGTGGGCCAGTGTTTTTTTTTTTTTCTTGGGAGTACAGAGCAAAAACCTGAAACAACAACAACAACAAAAAAAAAAAAACAGGGTAATGGTTTACAGTTTGATATATTAGGTGAGATCCAGAACCAAAGAGCCACTTATGACTCTGAAAACCTAAATTAAATCTATGGAGCCCTAACATCCCTGATGCAGAATGTGTATTTCCCAGAAGTACTTTTCTGTATTGTACTATAATAAACTACTTGAATGGTGGGAGCAACAGCACCATAGCGACTAGTCTTCATATGACCTGACTTATTAATGGAGTTTTCAGATAAAGTGCTGTTATTTAAAATCTCAGCACTGTGGATTTATTCTACATTTTTCACATCATTTAATCCAACTCCAACCAAAGCTTTTTTTGGAGGTGGAATGGCAGAAACATTTCCAATTTCTGGTACTTATTTTTGATACGTAATTTGATGTCAATGTGAAAAACTGAACAAGAGTGTAGTTGCCTTTTTTGTGGTTGCCTTCACCCGGTCGAAGTATTTACATAGGCATCACATGTGATTACTGTGCTCTAGGGGTTGTGGGCTTAGGCCTAGGCTGCTGCAGGACATTAACATTTTTCCTCTCTCGGTTACATTCTCTTACTGCATTTTTGCTGAATTCATAATTTAGTCTTTCTTTAATTGTCTGATCTGTTACTGCAGCCAACTCTGTGCTACCTTTTATCCTATAGACTTGAATCCTGGCTAACTTTTCCTTTTTTGACATACAAAGTGTCCCTGGATCAGTGCTCTGTTTGTGTATATGCTCTATGTCCTCTCAAACCCATTGGTTGGTCAAAGCAGAAGGCTGTTCAAAATAAGCCTAGTTATGCTGGAGGTTTGTTTCTGCTAAAGGAGAGTTTTCATTTCTGCATTTGCTACATGTCACAATGGAAGCAATTGTCTGTTGTTGCTGTATGCTTGTCCAGTGAAAGTGAAATAATTTGAATTTATATTGGATGCTTTCTATTCCAGTCAGAATAAAAAAAAATCTACAAATATCAGGCAAATATCCCTGATGAAATAGCAAAGTCTTAAACAAATTAAAAAAATCATTTTGCTACCATCAATAAGTTTTAGCAAAATTCTATCTGGATGATCATCTTTAAACAATAGTTTATCTTAAATGGTTGGTTTCACGCCCGACCTTTATGGAAAGTCTAGAAATCCTCAATTGGATTAAGGAAAGAGCTTTGGAAAGGCCTGCTTTTATTCTTTAGATTTTAAAAACCAAAGCTGAACATTTTAGGGGATCAATATGCAAAGGTGAGAGAAGTGTTGTTTTATTGTTGAAACACTCTTGTTTATGAGCATGAATTCTTATTATATGTTATTATTGCAACAAATTCTTTCCTCTGCACACAGCAGCTGATTTCTGCTTGCTGCCCTCTAAAATATCCTCTTCACCAGACTGAGACTTGGGATGAATCCAAAATGGCCAGTTGACTGAAAAATCATTCATCATGCTTTCAGCTCTCATAGGTTCACAGGGTCCAAGTCTCTCGCTTCAGGAAACAAAGTCATACAACTGTTTTGGCTGTGGCATGGGACATCATGAAATATAGCACAATAATCCCATTATCCCCGCTCACTGATTGGGCTTTCGGTCAGTCAGACAGCCAGGTTGTGGGTTTTTCCCATGTTCCTGTATTAGATTAGATTTATCTCTTCATGTGTGTTTCAGCGCCTGGGGTGATGGAGGTCTGGGTGGTAGTGTACTGTCAATACAAAAGAAAGTCATCACTGAAAAACAGAATCACTATGCTTTTATACATATCTATTTTATATCAGTTCTGCTTATGTAAACATCTTAAAGACCAAGGTTGTTATTCAGACTAAAGGTCAATGCTCTTGCCAAACAAACAAACAAAGAAAATGATCCTTTTTTAAATATCAATCCTTTATGCTTCTATCATTATTTATATAATTTACAGATAAGTAAAGACTGAACTCAGAACCTACTGTGTTGTTGTAGCACAAGCTTTTAATTTGAGCTGAGATGTGTGTTGTTGTGAAATGTGGTTCTCTGTTAGTGCAAGGGTGTCAGATGATCTACATTATGGGATTTCCCCTCCTTTAGGTCTGCTCTGGTCTTGAACCACTCTTCAGGCCTAATGTCTGTACAGCTTTGAGGAAAGCAGAAAGAGAAACATTAAAAGGCAAGAGAGGAATAGAAACAAAGAAAAGGACAGTAAAGCGATTTAGTTGAAATATAAAGACCATAAAAAAACACCTGTTTCAGTGGTAATGTTTACTTTGTTCATTTCAGTTAGGAGTGATGTTAATGATTTATGTCCTTCTTCCAGGTGTGTTTAAATGCCCTGAATATAAATCAGGGTTTAAAAGGAGCTGATGGGTGGTTATAAGTCCTCCGCACAGAAATGAATAGAGCACAAAGTGTCCCTTTGAGATGTGTGAAAGGAGAAAGGGTGCCTGATCCAATAACACACTCTCATTCTAGTGCGGATTGCCCGCAGCTCGAACATACTTGTAGTAGGAGGTTTTTCAGTGTCTGGATTGTCAAACAGAGAAAGCAGCCTCCAGAGAATTCATGATGAAAAGAAAAAAAAAAAAGTCTGGTATTGTTGTTGACTATAACAGTTTACAGAAAAGATGTATAACATGAACACTGAAATAAATTTGAATCACTTCTTTAGCTGCACTTGTACAATGATTGCATTTAAAACAGAAATCTTCATGCGACTTGTTCAGTACAGACAAGACAAACTTGGGATTCCATGCACTAGACCAACATGAGGTAGTGTATAGTTATGAAGAACAAGCAAGTGATTTTAAAGTATTTATACAAAATCTCAGTCAGTCAGTGCTCTAAATCAATATTTTGTCCAACTATCTTTCTCCGTGTTTACAGCTGCAAGTCATTTTGGGTTATATCCCCACCAGCACAGCACATCAAGATACTGAAATGTTTTGCAACATTCTTTACACATAGTTTTATTAGCATTTAGGTCTGAACTTGGACTTGACCACTTTACCCCACGAAGATTCCATCTAACCAGCCATCATGTTCCAAAGGAAAAAGAAAGGCTTTCCGATAGCATTAGCCTGCCACACCTAGAAAAGATTAGATGGTATGTATACAGTCAAGTGGAGTGGTAGTTTTCAGCTGTTTTATAGGCAAAAAGTTTTTATTTTAAATTTATCAATCCAGACCAATTTCTTTCCTTTTTTTGAGTCCCTTATAAAAAATTTTGACAAATTTACATTTAGCATTTTTTTCAAACAATCGTTTCAAATTCTCTCAAATAATCTCACCCTGTCCAACTTTCAGTTTAGGTGACGGTTTAAATTTCAGTCTAGCTACAAAAATGTGACTTTTTAATATTTATCCCTTGATCTGTTTGACTGTGTTTGACTGTGTTTTTTTTCTGACGCTTTTTGGTCACTAATGTTCTAGTCACTAATGACCTTTTAGGTTTTCACAGAAAAGCCTTTTTTATATAGAGAAATAAGTAACCTAAAGGCAGACCTGTGGTTGTGATTTGTTACATTGAATAATAAGGAGCTGAATAGGTATGCTTTGAACACTTTTTAAGATTTATACTTTCAAGAGATGTCAATATACCATTTTCCTTTCTCGTTACAATTCTGAGCTGCTCAGTGTTGGTTGACCATAAAAAACCACAACAAAAAACTTTGAAAAAGTTTTTTTTAGTTGTAATATGACAAAATATTGAAAACCTCAAGGGGTATGATCATTTGTATATAAAGCACCATATACTTCCCACATGATTAGCACAAACTTTTATCAGGTGTACAGCTTCTCACCAGGGAATCACAAGGGATTTTCTATTCTAAACAATGTGTGACCATGACAGACCGAGGAAAGAGAAGTATGATGCAACATCACCAGTTCATGGAAAGTTATTCAAGCTCCATAGCAACGAGTAAACTCAAGTCATCAGATGTTCAACTGTCAGTAGACTCAATTCAGGTTGGTCAGATGATGAAGTGGAAGAAAATCGCAGAAACAGTGATTGAGTGACACCTGACACTGACTCAGCTTTCTCACTGAGGTCTGATTTAAAACAACATACAGATTGCACTTTGATTGTATTGTGTCTTACCATATTGTAACTGGATTCACTGTATCTTTTCCAAACAATTTTGAAATACGGAGCAACTGATCCATCTTTGGAACCACTGCTTCTTTGTAGTTTAACTGTTGGTTAGTAATGTAAATAGTTGAGCTGCTTGATCAGATAAAGGAAAGCTGATGATCTGTTCATTTTCAAGTATCACACTCAGTGGTATGAGCTGTCAGCCAAGTCATGTCCCCTAAGGCATCACATGAGTACATTTAGCCATAGGGCTCTGAACACTTTCTTTTGCTCTTTAAACCTTTTCATTGAATTATGTAAATAAACAGTAAAAATGTTTATGTAAACTGTATGTCAAGTTGCTGTTATATTTTCTATGTGGTGAAACTTTAACCTCATAAATCGATTTATAAAGTATGCAGGGGTATAATATATTCCTCTGCTGTGGATGCCCCATGGGAGCTATTAAGAAAGCTTTATCTGGTGCATCCCTGCATCCTCTGTATACTTTTTTGGGGTTTTTTTTGTATCCGGCCATCTGTTTTACTGTGTCCTGGGTTTCTGTCTATTCAGCACAGTCTCTCCCTACCAAAGACATTAGTGGATTAAAATTCTCTTACACCAGCTGTCCACACATTATTCAACAACGTGAGTGCGAATCTTTCAGAAGACCTTTCACTGTGTGGTTACAGGAAAAAAATTAAATCTAAGATAATTCATTGCACTAATGATATATATTCTTTTTAGTGTATTTAGCAATTAGATCACAGTAGTGTTTGATTTTAGTCATCTTGGCCTTCAGTATAATCTTGTGTACTGTATGCAAATAGCCTCAAGAAATAAGATCAGCATTAAAACTTTGACTTGAGTGTTACAGGTACAATCAATATTCATCAGTTAGGGCAACGACCTGCAGCCGTCCATTGCCCAGTCCTAAGGAGCAATGGACCTTAGGATTATAGTAGCGTAAACTGAAATATTACAGCCTTACCTGTAAGTTGCTGTCGTTTCAACTATGAGAAACTGCCACTAAGTGTGTTTGATCTCAACTAATGGAAAAAATACATAATTCTGAAGAGGTGTCAGTTATTTTTATCTCTCTTAAATGTTTGTTGTTGCGTGGGCTCTGTGCATTCAGCTTCCCTTTCACCTGACAAACAGGAAGGTGAGTGTGTGTGAGTGAACACCACAGGATGTAAGTTACTCATAGTGATCTTTCCACTGAGTACAACTTCAGCACTGCAAGACCACCTTTTGTGACAGTTTATGTCTATAAATAGATTCTTTCTGTGTTGCTATAAATATTATACATCCGATACGCCACATGCTAAAAACACACTCTCATAGATTTAACCTGGTTATAATGTCAAAGCATTACCAAGTCCCGGTAGTCCTTTTGTATTGCATATCAATCAATTTTTGAAACTACTCTGGTAAGTGGCTTTCATTCATGCATACAGTATGTCAGGAGTCAATGGGTGAAAGGGAAGGCAAATCCTAGACAGGCTGCAAGTCAATCATGGAGACACACAGGACTAACATTCATGAACACGGCATTCAAATTTTGGGATTGTTAGAAAAGACACTGCCTACTTAAAAAAGCTTTGTGTAAGATATACAGCCGAAGTCTTTTTGCTGCAAGGTTGTAGTTCTTTGGATAAGGTCAACCTACTATCAATGTGACCAAAACCCAATGTTTTTGTGATGTAATTCATATGTCAATTACATCACATTGTGGCTGAAGACACACTGCTATAGCATGATCCTTGATGAGAAGCCTCTGACTTGTCCATTCAGTTTTAAAATGGACATCCTGTCTGGAACAATCATCTCCTGATGTCCTATATTATTTTCTAGAGCAAAGCTAATCTCTTTTTCAACTTGTTGAGCTTTTTAAGTCACTTGTTATAATTGTCCCACCCCAACAGATGATGTCAAAAGACACTGCACTTTCCAAAATAAACCTGTAGATGATGTAAGGCAGTGATATGTCTGATGGCCACAACACCTTGTGTCACATGATACCTCTTGCTTTAAACCCCCACAGTCTCAATGCAGCAGAACAAGCTCAGGGCTCCCATCGATTCACTGCTATTGTGAGTAGTTAATAGTATGCTTTCATGCACTTAGCTTTTGTGGTGTCTTATTTAAAAGGCATGTTTAACATTACCATAGCAACCACAGAGTACTACAGCTACATATTGGCCTGTGAAAATATTGTCTAACTTAAACCAGTCCATGATGCAAAGAAAAGTTGGGGGGCATTTAGTTTGGAAAAACTAAACCTATGCTTTTGCAAGAAGCAGAGTCTGCTCTGTCCCATCCCCTATACAGCTAACTACGGTCATATTCAGTTTATTTATATAGTGCTAACACACAACACATATCGTCTCAAGGCAAAACACAGAGATAACTAAATCAGATCATCCACTCAGATTGGTTCAAAGTATCTAAGAAAAACCATCTGTTTCCATAGAGTCATTGACTTTGCATGAATTACTTCTCCTAGATGAAGATGTGGCGACAGTAGATATACGCTTGCATTGTGTCTCTGACTCTACAGCACATCACACTGTGCATGCATGCAGCAAAAGGGGAGAGGAAAACACCATTTTAACAGGGAGAATCCTCCAGCAGAACCAGGCTCAGTGTGAGCAGTCATCTGCCCAGGACGACTGGTGTTCAAGGAGACAGAAGCAGACACACAAAGGTAATACATAAGCACTGATCAATAAACTTTTTTATGTTAGAAGTGGTAACAGTAAACTAGCTCCATAGATTGCTCTTTAAATGAAATGAACCTAGAGCTGGTTTTTATGGCAAAAAAGGAAAGAGAGCACACACAGTAAGAGGAATAAAAGCTGAGCCCATAACTATGTCAAGGAGAGAACCAGGACTACTAACTGAGAAAAGTCCTTCTCTCAGCTATATTGGAAGTTATTGGTCAGGCCAGCTGCTGCGTCCATCCCGAGTGGTGTTGCAGACAAAGCCTAGAGCAGAGAAATCTGCTAAGACAAGTAAAAGCAAAGAGAACATAAAGTTAAGAGTTAATCCTGGTTTATGATTGACGTGTCCATGAGGTCTGCATGGCCAAATGACATCATTTTAGCACATGGGACCTGCTCATGGCCTGATTTTCTGGATGTAGAAAATATGTTATTTGCAGACAGCTCCATGCAAAAAAAAATTGTGGATATACCGTAGCTCTTACTGGTAAAGGTTTGGAAATATAAACATCTTGAGACATCTTATGATTCAGCCCATAAATTTTCCTAAAATGAACAAACTGTGAAATAAATCTTTGAAATAAATTGCTTTCACATCTGGATGACACTAAGTATAGAAGCTGCAGACATTGTGTCTACACGTCTTATTTCCGTGTGGAATGTAAGTACATTACATAACTTAGTATAAACATCAAGGCTTAATGCAGCAGACATGATTGAGCATCTGATCCAATGAAAAATCTGATCATATTAGATATTAGAGCTAATTGAAAAGCCACAATTCTCTGAAACTGTGCATGCATTGGTCAAACGGAGATAGACCCTTAGTCCTGCAATGTCATGAACCTGACAAGAAGAGAGACATGGTTGCAAATTAAAACACATCTTCTATGGAGATAATACAGAGTAAAACCTCTGAATTGCAAGTTAAACTAGCCAGATTTGGCCCGTATGGAAACACACTGCGTGTATTTAGCAAGCAGATCAGACTTGGACGTGCACAACCTATAAAACATTTCAACAAGCAGTGTACTTTACCCCTGATAGGAGCTCCGGGATACAGAAAGCAAGCAAAGTAAAATAGTGTTCCTCTTTGAGCTTAAAAAAACCCCTAAAGGTTTAATAAACTTAAAAGCCTGCAGTACATATCCCTGTAACAATGTTAGATTATTCACATCTAAGATGGGGTGGAAATCAGAGGGAATATTGCCTTGAATAACTTGGTCAGCCCTGGATCTAATACAAGTTCAAGGCCTAGATGAAGATAATACTTTTATACCTCAGAAAGCTCAAGTGGATCAAAACAGTCAAACAATATTTAGTTTTATAGTCACCTCAGATGCTGACTCACTTTCTAGGGCGTTCTAGGACGTTATCATAACTGAAGGAGCGCCAATGGTCTTATTTTGTATACAATCAATCTTATTCATAAAGAATCCCATAAAGTAATTACTGCAAGGACTGACTTATGTCTGAAAGCTGGAGGAATGGATAGTTCAAAGAGCTATGACTCTGTTTGAATTTGGCAACTGTATTAGAAAAAAAGGGATTAAACTTATTTTTATCTACTAATTAATATCCAAATATGCTGCTGTTGTTTTAGATTAAGCATGGTTCTATTTAGATGTGTAGCACACCATTTTCTATACAGTTTCCAAGCATTATACTTCAAAGTATAGAGCTCTAATTTAAAACACAAGGCCAGTTTCCTATGAATAACTCCACTTTTTTTTCAGAGGGGCTATCTTTTCTAAAGCAATGTGCAGAAAAGTAACCTCATCAACATAATCAATTATTTGTAAAGAGGAATACATAAATGGCTGCCTTCTCCAGTTTGGTTCTGTGATACAGATGGGGAAAAAAAGGAAAAATATTATTTAAATCTTTTGCTGCATTACCAGATAATGATCTGATAGCATTAGATAACATCAAAGGCTGTATTTGAGCTCTCATTTGCACTTTCATGAGTATTAAAACACTTAGTTCTGATCACCATGTCAGTATTTAACACTAAATCACATAGGAAGTCTGAAAACTGATTAAAAAATTGAGAATAGGCCCTGGTGGACAACTAGATATTACAAACAGAAGTTTTGATACTTTATATTTTGGATGGGGAAACAAATTACTAATTGTTCACAATGATTGTAACTATTAATTGGCTTTGGACTAATCAATGAGTCAGACTGAAAGATTGTTGCTACTCCTTCTCTTTGCCCAGAATTTCAGGGCATGTGATAATATGAATAACTAGAGGGACTTAACACATAAATCCTTTTGTGAGATGAAATAAATGAAGCTGATTATTACTTATTATGTCTTTAACTAACAAACTCTTTAAAGAGAGAGAATTTATTTTCAGTAACTCACATTTAACTGTTCATACCTTTTTTAATTGTAGTCATATTGATTTTAATTAGATTAGGTTATTCTATTTCGCTGTGACCAATACACCTTCTGAATGGGTTAATGAGTGGATACCAGCAGAAAGCTGCAGAGGTATGATAAACTACAATTCTACCTCCTGGTCTGGACTCTGGGCTGTCTGAGTTTGGGAGACTAATAAATCTCACCAGATTCCTAAAAACAGCAGCAGCTGCACCCTCCAAAGTGGGATGGATGCTGTCTCTCTGAATTAGATGAGGTCTTCCCCAGAAAGTTTGATTTAACCAGTTAAAATTTCATCTATTTTAGTAACCTTATTCACTGAACAGCTGTGTGTAAATCATCATCAAACAGCAGGGTGATGTTTAAGCCTTTATTTCTCTTAATTATCAGAATATATAAAAGGTTTTTATATAAAAGATTAGATATGTTTATTATAAATATGCCACCTGTGTCATAAATGTGTGAAAAATCACCACTATATATAAAAAGGGTTTATGACTTTTCAAGACTTTTGACTGGATGATAAAGCTTTTCATCAAAGCTTATCATATCAGTTATCAATTTCTAACTGGATGAAAAGTAACAAGTGGCTGAAGGCTCTATTTAGCATCTTTCCCACTTTGACATCAAGCTTATTAAAAGTTATTTCATTCGGCTTAGTTCATAATCTGTTTTATTATTTATAATAAATTGCATTGACCTACAGGATGTAATGTATAATTATTTTTGATTTGATCAAGAATCATACTATGTAATAATTTGTTAAGGGTCAACTTAACTTTAACTGATTGCCTCCAAATCCGAGGCTTTGAAATCTGAGGCCATGTAGAAGGAAATGGGCAGAGTGCCTTCTTGAGATGCTTTGTGCATCTGGTTAGGATACCTCCTGACATCTTCCCGGTGAGGTGCTGTGGAAATGTCCCACCAGGAGGAGAAATAAGAAGGTACTAAACCACAAGAATATAAACTGATGTGCAAAGGTCTACTCTGGATAGAGTCCAGATTGTATCTCAGTAACCTGAAATAACGAACATAATGTTTCATTAAACATATTACTAATATAAACATTATACATTTTGTTATTGTTTTAAAATGGGTCTGTGTTTTTTACCATAGAGACCAGATATGTAATTTCATGCAATTTCTATGAAAAACAAGTCATTTGAACTCAGATTTACACTATCTGGGTTTTCAGCTGGGCTGGCTCAAAGATCTTCATTTTGGCAGAAGGAAATCCAAAAACAGGTTCTGGGTGAAACCTGTGATCATAATTAGTGACTGGAAAGATTATGCCTCCAAAGAGAAGTATAATTTGCAGTGCCAGGGTTCAATAGTCAGATGGGGAAACTATAAATGTGAAAGACCTTTAAGGGAAATAAATATGCAGCTCTGAACAATGCATTAGGATGTAGTGGATCTAAATTCAAAGTCATGGGAAGGAAAAGGTTATGATGAAACCCTTGTTCCTAAGAGGAAACCAGGATAGGACAAGTAATCCTCTTTATAACTTTTCCTGCTAGCACTTATGTGGGCTGTAGGTTTCAGCCTTGGCTGCAGCTCATGAGGAAGAACATTACAATAGCTCTCTCACACATGCATAAATGCACTCAGACGCATACAGTGGAGGGGGCGGAGAGAGATGAAGCCCTTGAGAAAACAGAAGTTACTAATTAGGTAAAATTGTCCCAGAGCAGTTGGATGTCCGGCTGAATTCTTCCTCTCTATGGTCTCCTTTCCTCTGCCTGTCTCCAGATGTTTGACTTCCTGCATGGTTTGACTTTGGTTTGAATGCTGATTAATGTTCTGTTATCACAATGTGAGACATTAGTGCTTATCATTAGTGAAGATAAATAATGAGCCAAAGCTAATAAAAAAAGGCCAATTAAAATCGCAGAAAGACATGAGAAGTACTCAGACAACAAACAGTTTATATGTTGTACACTCTTCCGTTTTTATTAATAGGGATCCTAATGAATATCCAAATAAATCCCACTTCATCATTTTTATTAAAAAATGATCAAGAAATCCTTTTGAATAAAATTATGTTCAGTTTCTTAAAGTGCAGTTTCAGTTCTTCTGACAAAAGTAAAAAGCGCCTCCAATATGAATGAAATTCCATTCCAACTACATCCACATCACCGTAGGGAAATAAGAGGCTCCTCCTCCAACTAACTACCACACAACTAAATAGCTGAGGGAACACACCAAAGAGACCGCAGCCACCAAGTTCCCCGGATTCAATTGCAACCAAGCGGCAATAGGAAACAGCAAAACAATTCCAGTAACTCTGAAACTCAGAAAATCCAGTGGAGGCGCTGCCATTGTCGCATGTGCCACTCGATGTACATGCCGGGACAGAATGAAGCGGTCTTTGTGGAGCTCATATCACCACAAAAAAGAAAAACAAAACCTTTTCTCTGTGGTTTATCTTGTTTCTATAATAAATCCACATTGTTTTATCATCTGTTTCAGTTTGATATTAGTGAAGAACTGCTGCCTTTCTTAGCTCCCATAGGATGTGGGGGTGCTCCTTAAAGCTAATTGATCTTACAAAAAAAAAGGCATAAAGTATCATATTTGTAGTCTTTGCCAGATTTCATATGTGTTCTGTGGACTCTGCAAAAAAGTCCAATTATCCATTGGATTTAAAGATTTTTAATGCAGGGATGTGACATAATGAGCCAATATCACAATTTTTTAATGTTAACGAGACTTTAAATAGTTCCCTGAATGAATTAGAGTATGAAGAAATAGATTGATTTGAATGAATTTATTCTTTGTTTTCATGGTTTATTTAGTACTGATGTTATTGACAGAGATAAAGGCTTGGGTAAAGCAAAGATATCAATAGAAACAGGTCTAACCTGGAACAAGTATTGGTTTCCCTTACCTACTTTTAAAACTGGGTGACATCCAAAAGATTTTATAAGATGTCATATCATCCATTACTGCTTACACAGTTTTATTTCTTTTGAGGATTTTTTAATGTCCCCTGATAGCATAGTAACAGGTAAAGTTCACCCAGAATGAAATGGTTGTATTATAGTAAAATGCACTGCAGGAAAATATCATCAGATGGACTAAGATGTGACTTTACTGCAAAACACTGAGTTAGCTATAATCTTTGTAAACCAAAAAAAAAACAATTAAGGTAAAGTTGAGTTGTTTTTAAAACATCATGGTGACTATTTAATCTAATAAACGCCATGTTAGAGTAGCATAACAGCTGACCCGCAGGACAAAATATCGGTCATTGTCTTGAACAGAGTTCAAAAATTGGGGCTTTGTGTTTACAAGTGCATTATTTTTTAAGACTGCTAATGGGACAAAAAATGACAATTTTAAGTCTTATTATGTACTTCATTTGCTCTTATATGTTTTTGACTTTGCTTATTTGAGTCTCTAAAATTATTGACGACAGCAAGGAAACCTTAACAAACCCTATCTTTAGCAGTAATGTCAATGATTTGGTAAAATTAGCTTCCTGTTCACACATCGAGCCCCTCTCACGCTTGTACTTGTGTCAACCCATTTACCCAGAGGAATATAAATTCTGAAATCTGAAAAAACTAAACTCGATAATTTTGAAGATAATCTCTGATAAATGATTCAGCAAAATGAGTCTATTGTGTAAGACTGACTCAGAGAAATATGGCCAGAAAGTTTCAGTCCAACATTCAGCTTTCTGCTCCTAATGGGAAACAGAGGGAGACTTGTAGAAGGAAACACACATTTCCTGTAGCACCGGTAGGTGACGTACATGAGAGTGAGCGATTGGCTTATTGCAGCTTTAGCAGCCAGGAATGTGACATCAGCAACTGGATCTAGCATGAAGAATAAACCACAACAAACACGAGTACACACTCATAAACATCAAGACGTGGTCCAGGGTCAGTGGAACAGAAACAGAGGAAGGGAGCAGACTTCTTTAGCAGTGCCACCCACTTTGCTCTTGACTCATGTTCTTTAAGAGTTTATGGATGCAGCAGTGGGGGGGGGGGAACACGTGGCCCTCTAAGGGAACATAATCACTTCAAGTGCTCTCAAATAAATGTCCTTGTGTTGTACAGGACCAAAGATGATGCAAATGTAAGCATGAGGCACTTGAGAATACTTCTCAGCGTCAGGCTAACTTTAGAACATTTTCATTATCAATGAAGCTGATAAGGCAACCTTGTGAAAATAAACATAACTGGGAAATACAGAAGTTTAAGAAAGGCTTAGAGTTCTATAAAGAGGAAGAGTTCCTGATTTAATTGCATGAACTTAAAATGTCACATCTAAATATTAGACACAGTCGTTGACTAAAATAAATATTTTATCATATTTTGGATTAATGTGGATAAAATCAGATGGGGAAGGAAGAGGAAAAAGTGGTCATCTGAAACTATAGTTTGGATTACAGGAAATGAATCACTTAATTCACATACAGTTAAAAGATTTGATTGATTATAAATAATCATACGTGTGACAGTGTGGGGTCCTGTCACTATGCCTCCAAATGATCATGCGCCTTGGCTACTTGGCCAAGGGGATATCCCT
>JAUZNJ010023564.1:1576-16918 GCA_034780135.1 Jordanella pulchra | reverse complement strand
TATATATATGTATGTATTAGCGTTGTTTTTTTTTTTTGGCTTACCTCTACCAGGTTACTATTTGAATAACAGTGCAGCCCAAATGATTGAATGCATGTGTAATGCTGTGGAAACATTAGCAGACCTGTTGAGGTCCTTGTTGCCAACAGCTGCATCTGCTCCACGTCATGGATCTCTCACTGACACCTCCACCTGAACATAGGAAGACCGATTTGGGGGGGCGTAAGCATTTCTGTTGTTGCTCTACAGAAAATCTGTTTGTCTTTGAAACAAATAGCCCAGATTTTAGAAACCATATGCTGTCTGAATTAATTACATAAACACCAAACATTTTTTCTCTTACTTTCAAATTATGAACAAAAACAGCTTTTTAGTTTCTCTGAGAGAAATGTTCTATGCTTGCAGCAATCTATGTTTCATAACAGACCTTTTCCCCCATAGGGCCTCATCAGTCCTAAAAAGACCAATCATTTAAGATATTTTTAGAATTTCCAATAGAACACTGTTGCATATAATATGTTATTCCTTACACCTAGATAATGTTAATCCTATTTTTTCCACAGAATTCAGATAACTGTAAGAACCTGTAGCACAAAAACTGGTTTATTTTTGCAAAAGAATCTGAGAAAATAAAATCCTGGGCTAGTCATTTATTTTACCATCCATCTCACTGTGTAATAACAAAAAAATGCCTGTTCATTTAATATGTTCTTTTTTAATTAGATTTGGTTTTGGATCAAATTAATAAAAAAGACTTTGATCGTTCAGGTTCATTCTTAACTTATTGTTATGATTTCTATTTGAATATAGGTACGTTACCTTAAGAAGTATTTATTAATACAAAATGTGTACTAAACTAGATTTCTAGAAGGCTAGTGTTGATAAACAGGTTGGACTGAAAAAAAGGGAAACAAACAAAATTTATCTCAAGACTTGGTATATGTATATTTTTATAATTTTCTAATAGTTTCTAATAGTTTCTTCTTAAAAGCTAAAGGAAGTTCCTTATTACACAAAAGCTTATTGACAATGCTGTGTTTTGTTGTTGCTTTTTTTGTTTTAGGAGTCCGGGGGTCAGACCTTACATCTGATCTACAGTCTGTGATCTGTTTCATTAAGGACTGCTAGATAAAAAAAAACTTTACAATCTAAATGATGATTTCTTCTAACATCAAATATGGCGTCTCCCGACTTGTTAACTAAGAGGCACTTGTGAGATGATTACTAAAAGTTAA
The DNA here is from genome assembly GCA_034780135.1 of Jordanella pulchra. Lineage (NCBI taxonomy): Eukaryota > Metazoa > Chordata > Actinopteri > Cyprinodontiformes > Cyprinodontidae > Jordanella > Jordanella pulchra. The sequence continues at coordinate 15,683 of JAUZNJ010023564.1, read as the reverse complement.
TTTTGAAGATGAAGCCCATCAACAGGGAAACTGACTGAAGTCAAAGATCTGAAGCACCCGTCAGATTAATGACAAAAAAGGAGAAGATCCCACCCTGAGGCCAAACATAGCAAATGTTCATTTGGTATTCATTATTCAATCTTTGATGTAGTGGGAACCTTGTGAATTTGTCTGCTGAACTACAGAACATCTCAACTTAAAGATGACAGTTTGAATAATGCCAAAGATTATGACTACAACAATGAAACCACCATCAGCCACGGTTCTTATCAAAGAATACCAACAACTACATTTGAAACATAAACAGCTCCAAAAAGGCTGATCTCCACTTCATATTATAAATAGTTAGTGTGGGCAGGTCGACGGAAAGTTCCCTAGAGGTTTGATGAGCGTGAGAATCCTTTTCTGTGTATTCTTAGTTCTGCCTTCTTGCTTAAATGTTTTCCCTTCTCTGGATCTCAAGGCATTGCAACTTCTTTTTTAAAACGTCTATCCCTGAAGTCAAAAAATGACTCAAATATTTAATGCTTACAAAATGAGAATAAAACTGGGGGTTATTGCAAATTAATTTACCCTTTTGCAAAACCACTCTTCTTAAAAACAAAGTTTACCTTAAAGGACATACTTCTCTTAAATAAGTTGACGTGTCTCTGCAGTAATAATTTGACTTTTCCAGTAAAAGAAGAGGGCAATGAAGACCAGGGAACCAAGCAGACAGGACAGAGAAAGGTTCAACACAGGGTTAGTTTCTACAACAAAATCAAAGCTTTAAACATCTACCAGACCTCTGTTAAAACGCAATTCATTATCTAGACATAAGGAGAGGGTGGACCACCTGCAGACTTACAAAGAGATGGATGCTCAAATAACCCGTTGGGGTGGTCAACGGGATCATTCAACAGAAAAGCAGACCCGGTTAACTCAGGAGGAGCATAGGTCAACTAGAGAAACTTTCAGTTTGACGTGAAGAAATTGAATTAAAGGATATCTATAAGATCAGTTTCCAGGTGACTACAGGCTATGAGTGAGGCATGGTAAACACCAAGAAGAAGTAGTTCTGGTGAGACAGCTATGGAAAAGGAAATTGTACATCACCTTGAAAACATCATCACAAGGAAGCAACGTGGTGGTTGCCACACCATGCTTTTCTTCAGTAGGGACATGGAAGTAAGTTTGAGTTAACTGGAAGATGAAGGGAGTCACATTATCGGCAAATCTTGGATGAAAACCTGCTAGAGATGTCACAAGATTTTAGACCGTTATCTCCAAGTGAGACAGCTGCCTTCAACTTACAGTTTAAGCTGAAATGGTTTAGGTCAAGGCATATACATATATGTCTTGAAATGGCCTTATCAAAGTTTAGTATTCTATAAAACCAACTTAAAAGCTGTACATATGTTTTTTTTTTTCTCAGCTACTCTTTTTGCTTACTCCTTTTCAGCTTTCAAAATTGTTTTCATGAGCATATTACTACTGCTAAAGTTCAGCCTTTTGCTTTTTTCCAGAAAATTTATAAAATGTCAGACTGTAATTTTTTGACAAGGTGAATTCTTTCTTTTTTAACTCTTTTCATCTGAGCTATTTGTCTGGCCAGACAAAACACATTTGTTCCAAGAATTGTCCGGCCTAACACCAAATCCACGGGTGTGTTTTTCTAAAGACAGCTGTACAGCTGCTTTTCTCTCACAATTGAAAAAAATACATTATGATTCTCAGGGAAAATGTTAAATAACAAGGTTGGCTATGTGCAGTAGTGTATCTTACAGTAAAATACTTATAAGTACTGAGCTAAGGCAGGAAACATATGATTTAAAAAAAATGTTCCAAAACTGGAGCATGAAACTATAGCAAACAAATGGGTCCTTTATTCTGAAAGTGTTTGGATATTCTCTCTCTGATTTTGGTCTTTACTATATTTCCAGACCTTCTGCATGTCTTAAATGTGGTGGTCTGAGGCAAACAGCCATCCGGCTGTAGAAGCTCTCCATGTTCCAAACAAACACTCAACCTGATAAAAAAAAAAAAAAAAAAAGGAAATTCTTAGCCTTTTTCTTGGTTTGCAATCTCAACAATAACACATAGAACAACATTAAAGCATGAACTGTCCTAGGCCCCTGGAAGAATTAAAGCAAGTAGGTACATATTTATATAAGTGTTGCATTAGCAATTCTAGTCATTAGATCGATAAAAAATGTGTGCTGAAAATGTTCTTAGGTAATCAAAACATAACTATTAAACAGTACATGCACCAAAGTGAGAAACAAAAAAAGCCTTTCCGCTCTCAGTTTTTTGTAGTTTTGTAGAATATATCTAGTTAAAATGTGTGGATGCTAAAAAGAAATCTGAAGCAATTTTAACCATTTTAAAATCCGTAGAAGATTTTGTTTTGGTCCACCTTCCGCTTTTATACCTAGCTTTTATAGTGTAATCTGAGCATATTCATCGGAGCACCCCTGGGCTTTGTAGTACAGCAGAGGAGTGAAAACAGTGTAAATTAGGAGAGAGGAGAAGTTCAGATTGGGATGCAAAAGAGTCAGAAATAATTTAGGGTTAGTCCTAAACCTAACCCCTGCTCCAAAACTGCAGTTTAATTTTAAGCTTGTCGGGCTTTGGTCTCACAATGAGCAGTGGCTTCTAACAATTTTAGAATGGGGATTTGTTAGCGTGTGTTTGTGTCTAACAAATGTGAGCCACTCCCTTAAACACGTAGAGCTTAAGGTGTGCACCAAAGGTTATTGTGATTGAGCATTCATGTAAACTGTAAACAGAAAAAAACTATTAGAACACGATTCCATAAATATTTAATCCTAGTGACAACAAGGGAGCCCCAGAGTGGGAAGACAACAGCCCAATTGGCTCAGGAGCTGCTGGTTATTACAAAAACTTCTACAAAGTAAGTTTGCTTGTTACTGAAGAGAGGGCAACATGAATAAATCACAGGTTGGGTTCAGAAAGGGTCCAACAGCTGTACAGGAAATGGCTGATGCATGAAGCCGTTCATTACCTTTTGAAGAACAAAACTTTCAGCTTGGGGTGGGCAGGCTGGTTGTTTCTATACCCTTAAAGGAAACTTTTCTGTGGAACATTTATGAAAGAGTGAAGCCTAATCAAACACAAGAATATTGCTGAATGTTTGTAATGGCCAGTAGGAAGTAGGCTACAGTGGATACGGTGAGAAAGGTTTGTTGGTTTTGTAAAAGAAACCACAAAAAGCAAGATAGAAAGTACCTCACTGTTTCCTGTTGCTGGCATCCTGTTATATGATTTTAATCTGGAGCTTACTGAGGTTTGTTTAAGTACTTGCTTTACTAGACTCACAAAAGATATTTAATTTATAGTTTTGCTCTAAAATTGTTAATTGCTAATTATTTAGGCTTAGTATGAATATTTGGAAACATAAACATAATCATTTGCATAAAACGCTCTTATTGCAATTCTTCAGTTGCCCAAAATAAGTTGCATTCTCTGTGCTAAAATGCAGTATATTCATACCTCTCTGCTTCATTTTATCAAGGCATACATACGGCTTTGAAGTATTCTGAGCTGATCCTCACACAACAACTCAGTTTTCAAGAAGGCCCAGGATAGACCATACCTTGTATGGTAACTCGGTTGGTGCAACCTTTGACAGGAGCTGGTGGTCATCTTTTACCTGTAAAGGTCTAGGGCCAAAAAAGAGCAACAACATCTCTTTTGATCCCACAAACATCTTGTTCAGAGGCTGTTCAAACCATTTCCTTCAGGTCAATACTACTGAGCATTAATGGCAAAAAGCGTTTCTTTTTTAAGGCTGTTCAAAGCCAAGCATCACAATTAATGGAAAATTACAAACTCTCTACTTATTTATTCATTTTTAAAAATCTACACTTGCATATACTATTCCTCTTGTCCAGTTTACTTCTTTGAAGTGTGCTTCTTTTGTTGTTTGTAGGCTACTTTTAATTATAATGTGAATGATGGAAAACAAAAGTTTGTTGGTGCAAACAAACTTAAGCCATTGAAGTTGTCTCTTACTCTAAATATGCCATGTAGTCCACCAGGGGGCAGTCTAAAAACTCATAAAATTAGTCATTAGCATTTCAATCAGCTCATGAGTACAACACAGTGTACAACCAAATAACCAAATAAATGTAAACATGACAAACATTCACATTTTTAAAACAATGAAATAAGATAAAACTCATTTAATTTTTAGGCTTATTACACAAAAAATGGCATTTATCTAGAACAGGGGTATCAAACTGGTTCCAGAAAGGGCCTGTGGCTGCTGGTTTTCTTTTCATCCAAGCAGTAGCACACCAGACTCCATTCATCTCATCAAGTCATCAGGTTAAGACTAGACTGACTTGATGAGATAAATGGAGTCTGATGTGCTACTGCCTGGGTGGAAAGAAAACCATCAGCCACACGGCCCTTTCTGGAACCAGTTTGACACCCCTGATCTAGAATCTGATTCTGGTAATGTTCAATGACTCAGACATCGGGCTTATGAAAACAGAAAATTCTGTTTTTTAAGTGATTCAATGTTACATCAAATTAATAAAGACAAAGATACTTGTCAAATTACTAAACAGCACCTGCTCACTATGGCCAGTTATCCTTTTCATGATTTACTGCATAAATGCAGAGTGCCATGGAGGAGATTTTAGCCTACGGTCTTGTTGTCAGGTTCAGAAATCCCAGATTATTTTAAAAGCAAAAGAATCTGCATCAAAGGCTATAGCTGATCTTATATTTTTCTTAACAGCTCAAAGAATCTTTGACAACAGCCCAAAGAATCTTTGACAACAGCCCAAAGAATCTTTGATCCCCCCAGTTTGCTGGTGTTGCCATGTTGATTAAACCGGTACTGGTTCTCCTGGCAATGTTGATCAGAACCAGGTCCTGCTGCAAAGACCTGGACTTCTACCCAGGTCACCCCCCTATGGTGACCTGGGTAGAGGTCACCTGGGGATTGTTGATGGTTGTTAGGTGGGTTCTGATTGGTCGTTTACTCCCCCCGTCAGGGTGGTTCTGGTCACATGCCTCTTTAAAGTGTGAGTCAGAGGAGGGCAGGTGTGAGGTGAATCTTTTGGGTAGATTTACTAAAGTGCTCTCTTTGTGGGGGACAAGTTATGTCTGAGACCACCAGCACTGTTAAGAGGTTGTTTTACAGGTAAACAACGATAGCTTCTTTGACCCGCCTTGGACAACAAGGTTTACACCGTTCAGTGTAGTGCAGGGTTCACAGACCTGAACATTGGAGAGAACAAGCAACTGCCGCACAGGCGCATGGCTCAACACAGGAGGTCTAACTCCTCAGGGCAGGACTCAGCTGTCCACCTACACCTGGAGGCTAAAGGACACACGTTTGAGGACAACAAACCCCATATTGTAGCCAAGGAAGACAGATGGTTTGACAGGGATGTCAAAGAAGCCATCTTTTTGAACCTGGAAAAAACATTCCTTAACAGTGGTGGTGGTCTCAGACATGCAAAGCACTTTTAAGAGCCCTAAACAAAAGATCCACCTCACACCTACCCTCACCTAACTCACCATTTAAAGAGCCATGTGACCGAAACTACTCTGAAGAGGGAGTTAGCGACCAATAAGAACCCCCCTAACAACCATCGACACCCCCCAGGTGACCTCTATTGGCCATTATGTTGGGAGGATCAGAGCCACCTCTTGTTTCTTTTCTCCCCCTCCCCTAATTCTTTTGTTACACCTCCAGTTTTCTAATCCTTGTGCTCCCCAACACCAGTTAGAACTGAAGAAGCCTCTTGGATGAGAGGTGAAATGTCTTCTCGAAAACCTCACATCCAGCTGCCTAAACTGAACTTTACAAGTTTGGTCATTCATTTTCCTACAGTGTGATTAGTAAAGAGTGGCCCTGAACTGTCCCACCCTTTAGTGTACATTGGTCCCTTCCTGGCCAACTCTGTTGAAATTTTCACAGGCGTCACTGACTAACTGAGCCCCAAGAAGTTTGTATTCTGCTTTTCTTCAAATGTTGATCTTGATATCCAAACGTAATATTAAACTATTATCTAAAAAGGGTGACTTTGGTCTGCAGCCCAATATTGCTTTGTTTTTTGTACTTAGTCGAGATAGGATACTTCTGACGTTCTCTGTGGTTTAACAGTATCTCGACATGTGGAATGCAACAGTTTTAGTCCATGGCTTTCACACTGTAGCGGAGACTGGGGGCAATGCAACAAGTTAGATCTTTCTTGTCTTAATGACACATGCTCAGTTGGATCCTCCATCTCACCAATAGGAAAGAGAATACATTAAAGGTCATCTTCTAAATTGATAGAAAAAAGTGTTTTTGAGGTGTGAAAGTAATTTCTTCTAGTGAATTATTTTTGTCAAATTGTCCATTTGTATATATTAATTACACCTTAGTTAGAGTCATTCTTTATGTGACAGTGTGGGGTCCTGTCAAAATGCCTCCGATAGATGATGTGCGTTGGCTGCTTGGCCAAGGGCATGTCCCTTTGGCTGACTGGTCAGCGTGTCTGACTTTCTCCCGGGAGTCTGGGGATCGAATCCTGCCCAGGCCCTCTGTTGTGTGCACATTGCCAAATTTAGTTTACTTCAAAGTTACATGTTTGGCATGGGCTAAAATCTGCGCATCTTGCTACAGTTGACAGTGTTATAGCTGCGACTGTCTCCGAGCTGGACAAAACCCAGGGAAGTCTGGCCGCAGCGCAGCATGTGCAGCATTTGGCCATACAAAGTTTACACAGCTGAAGGCAATTTTTACACATTACAGTAGTTAATCTGACTAATAGAGAAGGGTTGTTTTGGTTGTCATTTTTATTTGGATTTCCATTAAAAAGATTTATATTGTGCTTTTGAAAATCTGTAATTAAAAGTTTTCCTTCTGTTTAAAACCAGCTTTTGGGATGTCAACCTAAAATTGTGTTTTTCATGTTAATTTCGGATTTTTAGTAATGGTAACAGTTTTTAAATTTGAGCGTCTCATTCTAAAATCTGATGTCTGCTTATGTGTACTTTTTACTTCTTTAATAAGGACCCTTTGTGCCAAAGTCTACATTAAGAGTATGTGACCGTCAAGTCAGAAGACCCAACTTATATTATGTTGAGGAATTAACCTGATTTTCTTAGTATTAACATAAAACCTATGTATTAAAAATGGTCTTTTTTATTGGTGGACTATATTAAACTTTATGAAAAATTGTTAGTTGGGTTTTCGGTAAGCTGTAAGCTGTAACGATCACACTTAGAAATAAACACAGCTAAATAAAAGCTTCACTTTTAGCTTTCAGTTCTATTTATTTCTACATTATTACACCAACGATGATTTTTTAGACCTAGAAAATGCGGAGGCAATTTTATATCCTTTACTTCAGATGACAATGTGATTAACAGAAAGTCTTCCAGCCCCTCAGCTCAGCAGAACTTCATTTAAATCAACCACAACTATGCAAACTCATCTATATTTTTCAACAGGCCATTTTCCTAAATACCATGCAAATAAATCAAAAAGGGTTGCATGTTGGCACACTTATTTGCACTGGCGCCTTGAGTAACAAGATTCTGTGGTTACATCCCAGCGTGGAGTCTTTCTGCATGGTTTGCATGTGCTCTCCGTGTTTGCCCTTAAATATTGTTTGTCCTGTGTGTCTTTCTGAGATGTTGTCACAGACCAGTGATACCTGCGTTTCTTCTCAAATCTAATAACTGCTAAGGATAGGCACCGGCCTATCTAACAATGTCTATTAAAAGCCCAGACAGACATTTCAACATGTTTATCCATAAAAACAGATAAAATCAAAGAACTATGTGAATAAATTATCCATTTCACTAAAACTGATTATGTCTTTTTTGGTTTAAACTGTGGTAAAAAAAAAAAACACTTTGGTTTAAAAACAAATAACTGATTAAAAAACCTGCTAAATTTGTCAAATAAAAATAGGAAATTTAGTCTTGAAGGCATCTTTTTACTTACCGTAACTAAATGAAAAATATCAATAATTACTGTCATTTCTGTCAATTAATTAAAAACAATGAATTCCTACCATTAAAATTGTAGAGAACTGAAAGTCTGCCAGACTTGTTAATTATTTAGTCCTACCTCTGAGACATTCTTAATTTTTTCTTTAACTCCCTTTCAAATAGTGTTTAAAGTATTATTATAGAACTGGGATATGATAATCTATTTATCTATTAAACTTATTTAGCAGTTTATGAAAGAAATCTGGACTTCTATTTTCTACTAATGCACTCCTTGAACTTCTGTAGTTCAGAGTGTCATCAGCGCGTAACTTTCGGCTCTTAAGTGTACCCTAAAAAATTAATAACAGGTTTATTGTGTCATGCCACTAGCTGCCAGCAGTTTGTGTTTTAATTTCTTTTTTTTTTCCACACCAGAAGTCTTAGAAAAACAATCTCTTATTCCAAACTTTTTTCTAAAGAACTAAACTCATGGGGAGGTAGAGCATTTGCTGACAAACAAATCTGTTTAAGCATACGACCCCCAACAACAGCCTCCTCTTTGACTCTGCCAGAGCTAAGGCTCCACCACAAACTGAGTCATCAGATCAAACCTCGGGCAGCAGCAGAAAGAAATCTATTAACAGAGGAATCACTGAAAACTGAACACTTTGTTAAGAGTCGACCTTCAACACACAACTTGCACTAAGAATTAGAATCCAATTATAAAGAGAGGAAATACAGGGTTACCTCTGTGGTATACCTTAACGTAGAACTGGTCTTATCAGATGGGAACTTCTTATAATTTATGTGGAAAACCCCTCTACAGTTGTCTTGCCAAGACTATTTGGGGCGTTCAGCTAAAAAATGATTTCCAGGTACCTCTTTTATGGGGATGATCTGTTCATCCTGTGTACAAATGTATTATGGAAAACTATTGTGAGCAGTTTATGTATCTAAGAGTACACTGCTTTATTTTCAGAAATACTAATGAGGACGAACATATAATCTATTGATGCAAAGTCAGAAATTTCTTTGGGTGTTATATGACTATAACACTCTGTCATCCTGACATTACAGGAAATCTCTGGAGAGGATACTTCCTCCATTCCAAAACGGGCACAGTGAGATACTTTCCAGTCTTAGCAGACTGCTTGGAGGCTGTTTTGGGAAGCACAAAACACTACATGCATCACGAGAACATTTCAGGCCTATGATGCATCTGGTCAAATAGCTGCACCTCCTAAAGAGACATAATCAGTGCAATATCAGAGTGGAGCTATAACTGTACCTATTCTCAGGTTCAGTTAATGCTATCTCTTACATCTACCAACAAGGCGAGTGTATTTTCTGTCAAAGAAAATCTTAAGCAATTAAACAAAGACACTGATAAGTTTTATTACACCCTATGATTTTGACAAAGGAATTTTTATGTAGTGAACTCTGATCTGAGAATGACAGCAAATAATAGTTTTTTATTACTACCAAAAAGTTTGACAAAAGTTTATTTTTGTCATTTTCTTTTTGATTATCTTTCAATAATGTATGACCCCAAAATCAGTTCAAATGTATATTTTGTTTAATGACATGCAACCCTCAACAAATGTTAATTGACAGATTACCTACATTGTTTAATAGTTTGAATCAATTATTGTTAATTGTCCTGAAACAGCTGCTTTTACTCAGAAAAAATATTTTTTTAGATTCGTACCGCGAGAAAAAAAAAAGAATGGCTCGCCTGTTGGTAGAGGGAGCCGCAGATTGGGGATAGAGAGTGTATGTGAAGTTTGGTGTGTGCAGCTCTACATTACAGCTAAGTGCAATGTTGTTAGTTGCCAGGTCCAAAGATGCTTTAAGTTTATACTGCAAAACTGATTTTAAAAAGTATCAGTTTCTGAAAATAAATCTATTTGCCCTTAATTTGAGCAAGCAAATAAGATCTTATAAGAGTGAAAAGATTTTTTTTGCCTCCTTTACATAAGATAATTAAATATAATGCATTTGACATAAACTAATGGAGCAGTTCTTTATTACATTGTAAATACTCTTTAATAAATCTAACTGCTTCAGTTCTTACTTTATTCATCTGACATTGAAGGGATCTATTGAGACACTACATGTCAAAGGTACCTAGCAAGTGTCGCTCCAAACTGAACATGGAGCTAGCAATAAGTTCATTGTGGTATTCTAATGAAGTATTCTAAAAAACATCTGGTCCTAATCACAAGTCTGTTACTGTAATTATCTGCAGGACCCACTTCATTGAAAGAATGCTGAACAGAGTTAGAGACTGCATGCTCTTTAAATGAGCCAAACTCAACACAGGATCAGGCAGCATCTCCTGTTCTATACCTTGTACATAATCCAGGGTATGCTCTAAAAATAACCCATTTAACTCAATAACCCATTGCAAAACTCTAAAAGGGATTGGATTAGGGGTTCTTAAAAGTTTTACAACTAAAAGTGTAAACATTTAGTGCCACTACAGCTTTTAGTGTCTGGGTATATTTAGGTGCTTAGATGCTTTAAAATGATTCATGTGAATTAACAGTAGGTTAAGTTTCCTTAATTTGTTGGAATAATTTAGAAGATATTTTTTTTTTAAAAGAAAGAGGATTTTGAATTGAAATGCAATGAAGCAGTAGTGCTTTGTTGAAGAATTTGCATTGTTAGTTCACATTGTTGTTTTAAAATTAGATTCTTCAGTCAAGCATGCAGGACTGGGATACACAGAAGCAGATATAGCACAACCAATCACACTGAATGTGCAAGCCAAAAAAAAAAAAAAAAAAAAAAAACATCTAGCCTGGTTCACAGAGGAGAATAAATGGCTTTTGGGGAACTCAGAATTAAAATCTGCAAGAGGTAAACGCTTTCCTGTTTTCCAAACTGAGTTTACTATCAAGAATCTGACCACAGAAAATACAAAAAGATTGTTTCAAATGAAAAAACATTGAGACCATAAACTGTGAATTAGCGGCACTGATAAACTCTTTGTCTTCTTTTTAGTGTTCTGGATTCACTACAACAGACACAAATAAATGTATTCACATAAATGAGCCTTAATTGTTTGGAAGCAGTGTATGAAATAGCAATACAGTAGTAAACTAACAAATAAGCAAAGTATGATGTTGCTGCTAATTACAGACACTACTAAGATTTATTTAGATACTTCTAGTGAGTTAGCGATCCATTAAAGATGCATACTATCTTTGAATTTATTTGAGTTGCATTAGATGCTTTATGGTACTCACAGTTTCTCTGTTGAAGATCACAAAATAATATGTTTACTGTATCTGGTAGTCTCAATCCATATGTTACACACAGTTTCTCATCTGCTCTTATTACACTGGCTTGTTTGGATCTCTTTGCTTATACTGCATGCAGTGTAACACTTGTCAAATGTCTTGTTAGATGCTGTTAAGTGCTGTGAAAGAGAACGGTTTTATCTGCTCATGAGAAAAGTTTACATTATTTGTGCATTGTTCGCACAAGAAATTAGATTGTTTAAAAAACAAACTGCACAAAACATGATGGCAGATGTTTTATTTTTTTATGAGCCAATTGAGCAGTCTGCCATTTGAATCTGTGTGACCTCCAAAGAGTCCCTGCTTTTACTTGGATGTGAAACTGAATTAAGAAAAATCTGGAACTGAGAAAATCTAAGAAGTCTGTTACACAGATGCAAAATCAAGACACTTTCAAGTGGCTTAAGACCAAATATATTGATAATAATTACAATAATAATAGTAAAGCAGTAGTGTTCATCCAGTTAAACCATAAACAAGGTTCTGAGTGTTTATACAACCCTTGATCTAACTGTGAAGGTTCTCAGTCATCCAGGTCATGGTCAAGCTAAGAAAGTTCAGTTTAGGAACCTGGATGTGAAGTTTTATAGAATGACAAAGCCATTGACAGACAACAATACTACCGGCTGTACCCAGGAGAAGCCTTTCCCTACACCTATGGCTGTTCCCCCGATCAACGGCCTCCCAAAAACACATAAGAAATGAGCTCCATTAAGCCATATCGTCAAAAGCATCAACCCTGTCACTTACAACATTGCCAAACATCTCCCTTCCATCATTACTCCTTTTATTGGCAATACACCACATCAAATTTCCAACTCACAGGAATTTTCCAACAGAATAAAGGACCTGACACAGGACACAAATGAAACCATGGTATATGATGTCAGATCTCTTTCACTTGCATCCCCACCATGTCCCCACCACAGTAGCAGTTGCCAAAGTACGGATGTGCTTACTTCAAGATCACACAAGGCCAGATAGGACCAACCTGACCACTGACCACATCTGTTCACTTTTGGACCTGTGCCTCACCACCACTTACTTTTCAGTTTAATTAAGCTTTCAACAGGCAGAAGCATGGGTTTACGATGGACTCTCCTGTGTCTCCCATTGTGGCAAACTTATACATGGAAGTGGAAAGCAGAGCTCTACACATATATGGGAAACAAACCTAGTCACTAGTTCAGGTATGTGGGTGACACATGGGTCAAAATAAAGACCAAGGATAACAACACTTTCACAGACCACATCAACACAGTGGACAGAATCTTTAAGTTTAGCCGGGAATATATGAAACATGACAGCCTTCCTTCCTGGAATTCACGTATTACAACATGGTAGATAGACAACTCAACATAAAAAGTCTTCAGGAAACCCACAAACACTCCCCAGTACCTCCATTCTTACTCAGACTATCCACTGGAACACAGACTAGGTGTCATCAGAACCCTCCAGACACAAGCAGAAACCATTCCGACCCCAAACAGAGGGAAGACGAGAGAACAGGGACATATCAGGACAGCCCTGAAGATCTGTGGTTATCTCAGATGGGCTTTTTAAAAAAACAAGAAGAGATCTGCTGAGAGGGAACAAAACAGAAGAATAAACATTGGCATACCATATCAGGAGTCTCTGAAAAACTCAGGAGGATCTTTAACCAGCACCGGATCTCCATGCATTTCAAACCCGGCAACACCCCAAGACAAAAACTGGTTCACCTCAAAGATAACAGCCAGGACAACGTGGTTTTTGCCATTCAGTGTAGTGAAGAATGCACAAAGATGTACATTGGAGAGACCAAGCAACCTTTGCACAGGCGCATGGCTCCACACAGGAGGTTTAACTCCTCAGGACAGGACTCAGCTGTACACCTACACCTGAAGGTTAAAGGACATATTCTAGCCAAGGAAGACAGATGGTTTGAGAGGGAGGGTCAAAGAAGCTATCTTTATTAACCAGGAAAAAACAGCCCTTAACAGAGGAGGTGGTCTAAAACATAACTTGTCTGTTACATACAAAGCACTATAGCCACCTGACCTTACATTATAATTCCCAGGTGCTCTCCATGGGCTATCCAATAGCAATCAGAGCCACCTTTGTTTTTGTTTTCCCTTCCCCTAATTATTTTGTTACACCTACAGTATGTTGATCCTTGTACTACTAGTTTGAACTGAAGAAGCCTTTTGTATGAGAGGCGCAATGTCTTGCAGAAAACATCACGTCCAGTTGCCTAAATTGAACTTTCCAAGTTTACCCCTTGGTCTACTACTGCCTCAAATGAATAGCCCACCAAAAGCTATGACAACCTTCAAAAAATTACAGGTAATAACGCTTTGATGCAATTTGTAAACCCATTAATTATTGGATCTCTGTACAAGTTCAACCTCTGAGTCTGAGGTAATCGTCAATAAGTAAATGAAGCATGTGATGGCTTTCTGCAATGGTGAGCTTCCCACACAACAACAGGGAAAGAATTAAAGTGGATCCTGAGGACCAGGAAAAAAACAAAGACATATTACATAATGTCTTACTTCTGTGCTTCTGACAAGTCACTGAAAATGAAAATTTGGCAGCAACCCTTTTCTTAGAGAGAAATGCCTAAAGGGGTTGCTTCAAACGATCCATCCATTGATCAATCTTCTCCCGCTTATTCCATCAGGGCCGGTGCCTTACTCCGTCGAATTATGGTCGTAAAGGGGGGTACACTCTGGACAGGTTGCCAGTCTGTTGCAGGGCAACACAGAGACACACCAAGATGTACAACCACACACACACACACACACCTAAGAGTTACTAATTAACAAAACAATCATGTTTTTGGCCTGTGGGAGGAAGAAGCACACAGAGAGAACCCA
>JAUZNJ010023553.1:0-42583 GCA_034780135.1 Jordanella pulchra | reverse complement strand
ATCTATCTATCTATCTATCTATCTATCTATCTATCTATCTATCTATCTATCTATCTATCTATCTATCTATCTAGTTCTTTTTTTAAATTTAGCTTTAGAAAATGTTTTATACATTAGCAGGTATATATTTGTCTCTTAGGAACATAAAGAGATTACTCAAAACTGAGTGACTTTTAGTTGATGAAGATGAATAATTTCAGTTCATGTCATGCCAGAAATGCAGAGTTTTGTTTTGATTGTAGCTTTAGTAAAACTATGGATGTGATTTGGTAAGAGAAAGTTTGCATAGTTCAGTTAATGGTCCTGCTGATCTGGAATCAGATCAGGCTCAGTGTAGCTCAGCCAGATCACCTTTTTGTGTCTCGCATTGAGATGTTCAATTCAGAAATACTTAATTTATCCAAAGGGAAATGAAATGTTGCAGTAACTCCTATATCTTTGTTTCTATCCTATACCAAACCTGATCCATTTGGCTTCCAGGCAGAAACAATGGCAGCCAGATGTGGAGTGGACGGAGCAGTTTGCCGGGGCCGTCATGTACCCCACCGTTATCAACGAGAAATGGGCCCCTCCCCCATGGAACGGTACAGCAGCATTTCAGCCTCCGTTCTTTCTGCTGCTTTCCTGCTCTGTGCATCAGTTCTGTAGCCTTTCCTCATCCTCCTTCAGACAAAGACCCCCCCGCTGAGAAAGACGTGTCCAACCTGACCATCAACTTTGGGCCCCAGCATCCAGCTGCTCATGGCGTGCTGCGCCTGGTGATGGAGCTGAGTGGAGAGTCTGTGAAGAAGTGTGACCCCCACATCGGTCTGCTCCACCGCGGCACTGAAAAGCTCATCGAGTATAAAACCTACCTGCAGGTACGGAGGCAAAACAAACGATTTCAAACCAAATGTTTTGCAATGAATTTGAAATGGTTTGAGAAAATCATTCCTCCCTTGTTGCTCCAGGCTCTGCCCTACTTCGACCGTCTGGACTATGTGTCCATGATGTGCAACGAGGAGGCGTACTCTCTGGCTGTGGAGAAGCTGCTCAACATCCAGGCTCCACCGCGCGCCCAGTGGATCCGAGGTGAAGCTTGCAGAGATAGACCCCGGGATTTATGGAAATCACTCATCAAAATGGAAAATGAAATCATTCTTTTTCCACAAGGCTTTGATGATACGACACATAAGATCAGAAATCTTTTATTCTATTGTTTTTATTTCATCTTTTGATTTATGTTGTCTTTTCTTTGATTCCTAAAATTGAGAAGGAAGCTTAATATCAATAGAAGCTGTGTTTGTGTGAATTGACTTGATTGAAACAGCAGAAAAATGCTTTTTTCTTTACTGTGAGATGGTATGTTTTGGGGGGGGCTGTATCACAGTTGTTTTATGTTGCATAACTGCAACAGAAACATTATTTCGGCATCACACAAGTTCTATGATACTATGTGTGGAAAAGACAAAGGAGACGACAGCAGGCAGTAGAGGGATGATAGAGCAGCATCGTTTTTATTCAGTTATTGTTTGAACAAAATGACACCATGTGATTCTAACTGCATTTCTTATTTAATGGACACGAAGGCTTTAATAGAAACAAAGCAAACATTTTTTCGGCATCAAACAAACAAAGCGACTGACTGACCGAGAGCATTAAAAAACAGAAGCTCCTGATAAACATGATCTACACATCTGCCTACTTCCTCCCAAGAACCAGGGCAAAGGTCACCTGTACACAGAGATGAGCTATTGCCCCTCTGAGATGCTGAAGGCTGTTACAGGCTCCATACATGACTACGTGTCTGTGGAAAAGTGATGGGCTCCCTTAGAAAGTGTTCCCTCAGATCAACAGTCAGATTACTGAAACGTGGACACATCTGGTGGCAGGGACGGCCTTTAATTTTAACGTTAGTCGTTGCTGTGAAGAACATGAACCCTGCTTTTTTTCACTGCTTCTTCCATGAGAGTAACTATAAGTTCACTGACATGATCAAATGCAGTTTATTTGAGACATTTATTTGTGTTTTAATTTATTCCATCCAAATGTATTTCTAATTTTTACCCCAAATCCAAACAGTTGGAAGCAGCAACATGTGAGAAAGAATCAACATAGAGCTGCTGCCTCTGACTGGATCTGTTGTTTCTAGTTCTGTACGGAGAGATGACTCGGATTCTGAACCACATCATGGCCATCACCACACACGCGCTCGACATCGGCGCCATGACGCCCTTCTTCTGGATGTTTGAGGAGAGAGAGAAGGTCAGTGCAGCGGCGATCCTTAAAAATACGCCTCATTCCTGGAGACCTGAGGTCTGTTTGAACATTTGGAACCATGATTATTAACCTTCAAACTTGTTTTCTTATTGTGCCCCAGATGTTTGAGTTTTATGAGCGAGTGTCTGGAGCCAGAATGCACGCAGCATACGTCAGACCAGGCGGTGTCCATCAGGTGGGAGAAGATTACTAAAACTTATTTGTCTATATTCAGCTATGCATCGAAATCCCGCCTGTATTTCAGGAAAATAAAAACGGAGTCGCTGCAAGAAACATCGGAGCAAGATTCTACATCCTTAGCTTTTAAAAAGGCTCTTCATCCTTAATGTGTTGCAGGATTTGCCCCTTGGCCTCATGGACGACATCTATCAGTGGTGCAAGAATTTCTCTCTGAGAATTGATGAAGTTGAAGAGGTAAAGGATCCATGCGGATCTTTGTAATCCAAGTGTAGTGAAGAGGCAGTAACCAATCAGACTCTGTCCATCCAGATGCTGACCAACAATCGTATCTGGAAGAACCGTACGGTGGACATCGGGGTCGTCAGTGCTGAGGACGCCCTCAACTACGGCTTCAGGTGAGCCGTTCTGTTACAGTGTCTACAGCATAGTATGAGCACCGGGAATCGACCCATGCAGGATTTTTAAGGCTGAAGCCAATGCTGATTATTTGGACACGTCCAAATTTAAATAAAAAAGACATGCCTATTAACAGATTTAACAAAACATTAACAATTTACAAGGAATTATGGAGCTAAATTGGAGTCATAACGTTTGTTAAAAAATGCTTTATCATTTATTAACTGAAAGCGTTTTTAAAAACTGAAGAACAACATAAAACTGCAAAGAAACCTTTCTAATACTTTTTTGGATCAAGGTTTCTGTTTTAGTTTCAAATGTTTTTAAAACCTCCATCAAAGTATCATTTGTGTTTATGTGACTGATTTATACCAACAGATCTGTCCTGTTCGGTTCAGAAATACTTTTTTTAGTTTTCAAATATTTCTTCTGTTTCAACAATTTTTTTTTTTTAGTTTAAACAATAGATGTTTTAGAACAATTTTCATTTTAATTTATGCAAGGATCAGCTGCTAATATTGGCCACCAGACACGGACCGATGTCTGGGTGTGTCTCTATTATTGGCAGCAGTTCTGACTCTGTTTGTGCGTCTGTCAGTGGCGTGATGCTGCGTGGCTCAGGGATCAAGTGGGACCTGAGGAAGTCCCAGCCATACGACAAATACGATGAGGTGGAGTTCGACGTCCCCATTGGAACCAAAGGAGACTGCTATGACCGGTAAAGGATTTCATTGCAAAGAACCAGAAACCTGGTCTTCATCTTTTGCTTATTTTCTGCTTGTGTATCATTGGATCGGTGAGAGCAGTTTTTCATATGGAAACATATTGTATTGCCAATTAAACTCAGGTTTTCTGTTTTACGTGCATTCAGGTATCTGTGCAGGGTGGAGGAGATGAGGCAGTCGCTGAGAATCATGCTGCAGGCGCTCAACAAGATGCCAGAGGGGGAGATCAAGGTGGACGATGCCAAAGTGGCTCCACCTAAGAGGTCTGAGATGAAGGTAGGCGCAGCTGATGGCCTTTCTCCTCTGACTGTATTTCTTCTCTGCCACATTTGGTTCATTTGTGTTCATTTCTCTCATGGTCAGAGCAAAAGAAGCGGAAGGTTCAGGGTTTAAAATGCTCCTATATGTTTTTATTGATCTTCTCCTTTTAGACTTCCATGGAATCCCTGATCCATCATTTCAAACTCTACACAGAGGGCTACCAGGTGCCCCCAGGGGCCACATACACTGCTGTAGAGGCACCAAAGGTGAGGCCCCTCATACACTCTCTAATACATCATTCATCCTGGCTAAACACGATGCCTCAGTGAACCCGGTCAGGAAGTGCTGTTATTACACTACAAGAACCGATCATTGCACAACTTTCAAAGAAAAACTTAAGAGCCCCGCCTGGCTATCGTAGGTTTCATCTCTATCTGGGAGAGGACTCCATGTAAGGCAAGGCTAGTGTGTACAGCACAGTGCATGGACAATTCAAACAGTTTTACATGAATTAGACGATAAAATAGAAGAACAATAAATAAAAACATGAGAAACAGATAAAACAGAAGCTAATAATCCTTCAGCTAATAGATTAACTCCAACAAAGGCGGCTCTAAATGGGAAGCACCGTTTGCAACTGCATGCTTTTGTGTTTATTGGAATTATTTTATAATGAAGCAACATTGTTTTGAAGTTAAAGAAAAGCAGAGGCTTGTTGTCCTGCTGGGAATCGAACCCCCACCCCCTCCAACAGATGTGACCCGCCTGCTGTGCTCCTTGATCTCCATAATTCTAATTTTCAGCAAACATTTTTAATCTTGCAACGCGGTGTTAATGTTTAGCCACCAGGAGGCGCCAGACCTGCTGAGTTTAGTTTCATTGTTGTAACATTAAAGCCGATAGCGGAGCAGAAGCTGTGGAGTCACTTATAAAGACGAAGCTGCATTAAATCCCTCATCAGTGAACCTGAAACAGCTCTGATCAGGGTGTTCATTCATCGCTGGAGGTCACATGACTCATTCAGTGACCAATCTGAGCCGCAGGTTTTTGAGAGGAGCAGCCTGCATGGAGCATCGGTATTTACCCAGTTCTGTTTACTGACGATGCTTTAATGTATCTGAAGTCAAGCTTAACGGTTGGACCGATACAGGTTGTATAAGGCCGACCACTGACTGATTGTTATTATGGGATGCCAATTATATTAAGCTTGATTTTTGGCTTCTTTTCCTCCCTTTACTTGATACAAATGACACAATTATTACAAATGTTACCCAAGTCTCAATTTAATCAGAAAGAAATGACAAATGAAAGAAATCAGTAACCTTGGATACCAGTAGGAGGGATCAGCAATACATGCGCTTCACGTCATCTCAAGGTCTGCTGGAGGAATTGGTGAACTTATTGGCTGACAACGATACAGTAATTTATCTTAGTTGTTTACAGTACATCAGGTTATCATAGTACATAAAATCTAAATCAAATACAGAGAAGTTTGTGCTAAAAAGCTAACAAAAGCTTAGCTATAAAGGTAGAGATATGAGAGAATGTGGGCTGGAAGAGAAGCTTTGTGATCATTTCTCCCATTGAAGCTGTTAGCAGGAGACAGGGATGTTTTCAGCTTTATAACCATGGTTTATTTAGCACCAGCTCAGTGGGCCTCTGCTCTGTGCTAATGAGGCTGTATTTGTGTGTCCCTTGTGTTCTCTGCAGGGCGAGTTTGGTGTTTATTTAGTGTCCGACGGCTCCAGCAGGCCCTACCGCTGCAAGATCAAAGCTCCAGGATTCGCTCACTTGGTGCGTAGCCATAAAATAATAACGCCTCCTGATCAATACTTTATAAGATTTAATGACTTCTCCTCAAGGCTGCTCTTATATCATTACTTTCATCACTTTTAAGTTCACACTGAAGCTCCTTCATTTCCTTCTCATAGCTCGTGGCCACATGAAGTGCAGCTTAGCACATTTAAGTTGTGTGTTTGTAGGGTGAAAACCATCTTTGACACTGCATAAATAAACTATTAGTGGAGTCAGTGGAGAGTCTTTAGGCCGCATTGCCATGACTAATAAAACAACCAGAACAAAGGAGGTTGTATATGAGCTCATCTGCAGAGAGCGCTGTTGGTGTTAAAATGTCTGCTTGATTTTAGGCCGGTCTGGATAAAATGGCGAAAGGACACATGCTGGCAGATGTGGTGGCCATTATCGGTGAGAAGGGGATCAGTTTCACAGCAAAAATTAAAACAGAAATTTAATGTAAAGTTTCTGTCACTCAATCTTTCTTTGCTCCCCCCCCTCAGGTACACAGGACATAGTGTTTGGGGAGGTTGACCGTTAACGTCCTGCTGCTCGGCTCCTGTTTGCTGCTCACTGTAGTCAAACCTCTTAGATTACATGTACAATGCTCAAATTAACCTAATAAATATTTTCTCTCTGAGCTGATGTGGCTTCTTCCTCCTGTCACAGTTTGAAGTGTTTTAAAACTGCTCCATTTCCACAGGAGATGTTTGTGTTCTTGAGAAGAACAGATACCAACACTTCAGTGATGCATCTTTTCCTCTGGTTTTTAGCATTGAAAGGGGGAGTGGTCTGATAAGATCTGAGAAAAGTGGACTTAGAGCTCAGACCACAACTTCCCCTCATAGCTGCGAGGTGTGCAATACCCGAGCCCTCGCCAGAGCGCGCAGACAAGAGAGGAAAAAACATTAACAAGCGTCTGCCGTGAAGCAACCGAGCCGTCCGAGTTAAACCTGTAGCACCATGAGAACGTGGGGTGGGAGTCGGCTGCTGGTGGCGGTCCCTCTCTGGATGTGTTTTGGCAGAGCTGGTGAGTCCGCAGGAGAGAGGTGGAAAGCTGACCTCTTTTTATCTGTTCTAGATTGATCTGATACAGACTCAACTCTTGAGGAGCGAGACAAATCAGATAAAATACTAAAAAGAGGCAGATCACAAAATTTGTTTTCTATTTTGGCTGATGGGCGCAGTGAGGTTTTAGTGACACTGGGCCTTTTTCCACTCGGTGTAGGCAGCAGACACGCAGTCACAGTTCCTGTAAAAGGAGAAACTGACCGTGTTTACTTCAAACCAGCAGAAAAAAAACAATGTAGATACACAACAACTGAATTCACTCAAAGCTCCTCATCCGCATAAATCTAAATGCTTACCTTACTAAACAGTTTGTGAATTGTGTGTGTCTATATATATATCTATATAGATATATAGATATACATATATATTAAAGGCTAGCAGTTTAAACTCTAGCCTAAAACCTAAGTACTAGTTTCAGGTTAAAGTTTTTTGTTTTTATCTTTAACTTTGTACTGAAGTTTTGTTTTTGTTTTTTTCTGTTGAACAGATGAACCTCATAAAAAAAGTTAATCTGCATTTTGTCTTGAGACGTGTTAAAAGTGCTGCTGTAAAAATACAGGAAAAGATAAACATTCACTTTTTTTCATTTCAAAACTAACAGAAAATTTAAAGTCGGTTGGTATTTGAAATGTTTTTTTAAAATGTATTTGAAATGTTTTTTTAAAAATTATTTTTTCTTTATTTCCTTTCTTATTTCCTGCTTTTCTCCTCTTCGCTTCAAAGTCTGTGGGCCGATAACGTTGAGAATTAATCTGTGTTTTAATGTTTAGTATTTCAGAAATGATACATCGTGACATGTTGGTTTCCTATTAAAGACCACAGTCCATGGCCCATTTTTTTAACCCTTGAAGCCCCAGATCTCTGCCATTATAAAAATAATTATTTCTAAAGTTCAAATTTTGTTTAGAATCTCTCAATTTTTATATTTAGGTTATAAAAAAAAAACCAAAACATGACAAACTGTCCCTGAAATATGTTTTGGGATGCATGTTAAGTTATTAGTCACATTAAAATGAGACTATTTTGGGTAGATAGTTGTTTCTGCTTGTGACCGAATCAGAACAGGAAGGGAGAGATCTCACCACAGAGATCATCTCTGATATCGAGGGGCTACATGTTCTTCACAGCCGCTGAATTTATTCTCAAAAAATGGCTTTAGCTGAAAGCAAGAGGAGTGTGACTGGAAGTGAGTCACTCTTGGACACCCATCATGTGATCAAAGACTTTAGGGAAGTGCTCTCCTTCTTTGAATTTGACAGAAAAGAAAGTGGGAAGGAAGCAACAGATCTTCGAGGCAGAGAGCTTAAAAGTCTGAGTGAAGGAAATGCAGCAACGTGTGGTGCATTAAATGTCTTTTTCATTTTAGGCTCGATTAAATCATATTCCTGGAGGGAAATAATAAGATTTTCTACTACTTTAGCATTTGCTACCTATGTGTTTGAAACTGCGGACGGTAACCTGACTGCTACGAAGCTTTATTCAGCCCCTGAAAGTTTCATAAGGCTGTCACACCAAGATAGGAGGCAGAAGGACTATTAACTGAATAACGCTTTAAAGAAAGAGACCTTTTAACTTTAATAAGAAAACAGCAGAAGTTCTTTTTTTAGACTGATTCTCATTTAAGCCTTTAACGTTTATTGTTAACCAGTAACCAGATCCTCAGATGATGCGTCCCCAAAAAGAACAAAAAAGCAGAGCAGTAATCACTGAATATAACAGGATAGAAAGAAAAATCTGTTTTTTTTTTCTAGTTTAAAAATTTCCAGATTATTATTCTGATGAAAAATAATAAATACACACATTAAATATTATTTGACAAACTTCTTTCCATTCTGCTATTTAAGTTATGTTGCACATTTCTTTAGTATTCTGGCAAACGGTTAAATATTCCTTTTTTATTATTATTTTTGTTGTTTTTGTAATTTTATGAGACAATCTGCTGGAGACTCGTTAGCTGTTTTCAGACATTATAAAACACTTTCTCTATTAAGCAGAAATTCAGGAGGAAAATTCAATTTACAGGATTCTACTCAATCCATGATGTGAATTTAGGAATACAAAATCATTGATATACAATTATATGTGAGATCTGTTCATAAATTTATTTCTGAAATAACATCTTTAAAGCAAGTGTTGTATTTAAAAGTTTATTATTAGACAGATTCAAATCTTAAATGTTATGTTTTCTTTAGCTGTAAGTAAAAGAAAATGAACAGAATTAGGAAAAATAAGGCGTAGAAATGTAAGAAGAGTTACTAAGGTACATGAACTGGAGGATATTATTCCTGTTTATAGATATTATTATATATGACGAAAATAATTCAGTATTAGTTATTGCCCAGTTATCTCTTAGGCGGTTCTGGCTGGAAATGGGCCGATCGGTCTGTTGATCCAGATCGTTACATCACTAAGATTAGGTCATTTCACAGTTTCTAGATCCACTCAATGAAACGATGTTGCCTCATCTCCTCAAAAGCCCAGGAAATATAAGCAGTGTATTTGTTCTTCATTTTTTTACTGTCTGCACAGCAAACGCCTGGTTGTTATTTTTAGGTTTGTTTTATTAAGACATCAAAGGTACATTCAACTTTTATTTATTCCAGTTTGAGCTAAAGCACACTGAGCA
Source organism: Jordanella pulchra (assembly GCA_034780135.1). Taxonomy (NCBI): domain Eukaryota; kingdom Metazoa; phylum Chordata; class Actinopteri; order Cyprinodontiformes; family Cyprinodontidae; genus Jordanella; species Jordanella pulchra. Next base: position 33,271 of record JAUZNJ010023553.1, on the reverse strand, counting down.
CATGAATCTTGATGTGCAGCCTTGGGAAAACATGTAAAAAATTCTCTCACGTCCCAATGTGGAGAATTTGACTCTTAAAGCGACTTTTCATACATAAATAAAAAAAAATACCTTTACTTTGTTGGCAGTGCAAATGTTTTTTGTTTTTCTTTTCCATTCTGACAGTTAAGCGTCACAGCTTTGCTACGACATCAGAGAAAATTTGCTATACACATATTTCTGATTTCTGATTTCTACTCCCTCATTTTCTCTGAATTTATATCTTTAAGTGCTTTTGTATTGGATTTTCTTCTTGTGCATCCAGGGACATAACATGTAAGAACAGTTCTAACAGAAATGAAGCTGCTTGAAATACAGCTCAAGTGCTAACCTGGACTAAACATGTCAGGTCAGGAAGGATTGTTGCAAATGTGTAAATTGCTGAACAAATTAAAGAAGTAGGAAACGGCATGAGGATGTCCAGCCATCATGCTGTTTGGAAAATGAATGGTTCCAGAAATTCTTATTAAAAAAAAAACAAGATAAACAAAAAAAACTCAAAAACTTGTAAAAATGGATTGAAACTGATAAGAGTGTGATTAGCCACAATAGAACAATTGCTTTACCAACATCATCATAATCGCCACTCTGGGAGGAAGAAGCCATTGATCCAAAAGAGCCGTTGTCAAACGCTTGCATGCGCACTAAAGGCTAAAGCCTTTATTTTGAAATAAACACCCTGAGGTATTTTAAAGCAAGATGCTCAGTGTCACATTTAGAAGATAAGCTTGCAAGGGTGAAAACTGTGAGATACGAGAGTGGCCAGATCATATTTTGTAAGAATGAAAAAGTCATAAACTCCAGTTGGAGCAAAACTCAAAAGCTGGCCTAGTTATGGGTCAAAAGTCGGACAAATTGTGTAAACTTAGGAGAGATACCAAAGTGTTTGAGCCAAGGCTATTCTGCCAAAATCCAAAGATATTAATGTAAGTAAAACATGTCACTTTTTTCTTGTATTAGGGAAATATCCATCTCAAGTACCCAAAAAATGGACATTTAGTCAGATTTGAGGGCAGCAACTAGTTCCATCTGTACATGGGACCTTTAAATAGAAGATATTAGTAAAGGCTAATATAACATGACAGTCTGATTTATTTTTGCATACTTATCATTATTAAACAAATCGGAACAGAAATATAGGACTAATGAAAAATAACTTCATAAATTATAAGAACAGCAAAATCTTTAAACTTGTTCAAAGCGTAATAAAATCACCAGAGAAATTGGATTTGACCTTTTTAGTTCCTGCCAAAGATGCTTCCTGGTTCATGGAAACTCTGTGGCCCAAGGTAATAAAACCAGGACAGATTTATAGATATGTACCAATGAAAGAACCCGGTAACGTCCAGCTGACTAAAGAATAAAGTTTGCATCGATGGGAAAGACCATCAAATCATCTAAACTCTGAGTTTCATCAAAAGCAGAATTTAATTAATGAAGAGAATTGTGTGAGGATTTCATATATAAAAGGTGAAAGCAACAAGATGTTTCCTGACGTGAAAAAGAGCCTTATTTTCATGGAGGCTGAGTTTCTATCAGATTTTTATATTCAGCCGAGTCTCCTTTACCGTTCTTCGCCATGTCGGGGCCACTGCAACACGTTTCACCATCTGTAATGGTTCAAACACTGTTGCCTAATAAGGTAGTTCTGTAAGTGGCTCCACACTAACATCATCATCACAGAAACATGTTACTTGTTGCAGAGTGTCTTCTTCTCCTAATTTTCTGCTCGTCTTTTCTCCTGTCTTCCAGCTGCTATCACAGAACCAGAGATCTGTTATATACTGGATGGCATTCTCTTTTTGTACGGCATCATCCTGACCGCTCTCTACTGCAGAGTCAAGGTTTGCATCCCACGTCTGTCCACCCGTGTTTAGGATGAAGCAAACCAACAGAAGACAAATGACAAAAGCAAATCCATACATCAACACATTTTTTCCATTACAGTGTGAAATAACACAAACAATCTAATTTACAACCTCTGACCTCCTGTTGCTCTGCAGGATTGTATATGTAGAGTTCTCAGTTTTAGGGATGAAATGTGCTCAATATCAAGGAAGAATCCACATAAGAAACTCATCAGCACAAACGTTACAATGATAACTTTTGCTTTATTTGATGAGGATTTCAAAACAATTTCTAGGTCCTTGAACATGTATGTTATACATGTGGAATACCTTATAAATTTCAAACTTTTTCACATTTTATTTACCAACCTTAAAAACCTTGTTTTCAGGGGATTTTCTGGTCAGAACAAAAAAAAAACAAAAAAAACACTGCAAGTGAGAAGTGGACGGACTATGAAATATGGCTTTCAAATTGTTTTAGATATAGAAATATAATAAATGTGCCATTCATTGGCATACATTCCTCTGATACCCCTCATTAAAATCAGGCAACAGAAATTCCTTTTGAAAACAAATCAGAAAAGAAAACCTGAGTGTTCAATGTGGTCTCAGCATAATAGCCGTTTTCTGCACCTCAAAGCTTTAATTTCAGTTTATTTTGTCTATAATCGTGTTGTCTGAGGTTTTATTTTGAAGTCAAGAGCCATTTAGAGCTACCTTATCTTGTCTATCAGCAAGTGATGATCAAGAAAGTGGCCAGATGTTAGAGACACAGCAGCATTAATCAAACCCATTGATCAAAAGAGGTCCGAGATGAAGAGTTCAAGGCAGCAAAATTCAACACATCATCTAAAATTGGACCCAGCACGGCACAACTACTGAGACACAAACGTTCTCCTAACTGACAGGCTAGAGAACTATCATCAGAGAAGCTGCCATGATACCTACGGAAGCCTTGAAGGACATGCAGAGATCCACAGCTCAGACAGAGGTCAGCTAGTGGTGCACTTTCCTAAATCTGTCATGATGGCAGCAAGACAGCTGTTTCTGAGAGAAAGTCCTGTTTATAGTTTGCCACACGCCACACAGGGTAGAGGAAGGCGCCCGGGTCAGAGTTAAACTCAGTGTATAAAACAAAAAACACTCAGTGCAATCCCACCGTCCTGAAGGGAAACAAACTAAACCAAGTTAATGAGAAGCTAAGAATCATCCTGAAAGGAAACCTGTAAAGGAAACAGTTATAGGAGACTAACATGGAGGTCTCCCTTCCATCAAGACACCTACCCTAAACATACAAGAACGGAGCCGTTTAGATCAGAGGCTCACAAACTTCTCAGCTTCTCACTCACAAAATAGAACCAGAAGCGATTCAAGGTTGGATTAACAGCAATTAAAAAAATAAAAGATTTTTAATCAAAGGTACCATGTAATGTACCATCATCGTGGCAAGTAAAGAGCATGTTCTCTAAATGAAAAAAAATGCTATTCAGAACTAAAACTTGAAAGAAAACATTATATATAAAAGGTTTTAAGAGTAACTTCCATGTTTTCTTAAGTTTTCTCAAGTTTTTTTCAGATTGAGTTTAATGGATTTCCTTCTCTTCAAATTGCATTTTACCAACCACATTTTCTTCACTCCTGGAGCTGAGCTGTGCTCTGGACTGAGGAGAAAAGATGCATTTTTATTAGTCTGCATGGACCAGCGACAACATATGTAGATTAAAATGACAGGAAATTCAATCGGTAAAGCTCAATTTAAAAAGAGTACGATTCCCACAACTTTTTCTGAAAAAACGAAATAGAAAAACCTATGAGATATTAAACCTGTAACAAAACATAATACAATTAGAAAAAAATATAAACACCTAAAGAAAAAAATGGAAAAAATAAAGTTTGAAAAATTTTATTAAAATTAAACAACAATGTTGTCTCAAAACTTTTGTTTTTTTGGGGTTAAGAGGTTTTTCAAAGTTTTATTTACAAAACATGTTCTTTGCTTCCAAGAGTAATTTAACAAAATTCAGTCCATGTTTGCCCTAGTGATGTTTTAATATCTCTCAATGCATAATTATAATTCATCATTATCATTGTTATTTTTAGTCTAATTGATGCCGAAGGTCCGATGACCCCATGTGGGGCCACAACCCCAGCTTTGGAATCAGAATCAGAGTAGTCCTGTTAGACAGAGCCTGCAGACTTTAGGCCTGAAACGAACTGATCATCTGTTGCAAACCTGAGAAACTCATCAAACACTTTTCATTTTATGGGAATGATCATGATCAATTTTAAGAAAAGGTCTTTGTAACACAGTATTTTTGTTATTTGGCGGAAACCTGATAGAGACACAAATCCCCAAACTGTGACTAAAGACAGATCTATAGATCTATGCAGCATAGAGTCAAGAAGGTCTAAAATAAGCAGACCCAATAGTTCTCAGATATTTTGTTTGTAAAAATGTTTTAAAAGCGCATCACCAATTCTTCTTCTGCATCATAATTATAATATATATGCATTATTACAAATTATAATATATAATTTGTAATAATGCATGTAGAGTCTTATGTCATTAAATGTAACAATTGACCCTTTCTTTCTCTGTTTTAAATGTTTTCTAGATCCACAATGCCAGAGAGACCACGGCCGGCAAAGGGAAGTCAAAGCAGGTGAGAAAGACTGCATATCTAAAATGAGACTCGTCTAAAGAGCAGAAACAGATGCGCTTCACCGCAGCAAAAAGTGGCCTTTCAGTCAACAAAAACAGAGCAAAAGACATGCTGAGGTTTTGGACGTGAGAGCAAATTAGCACACAGCATGCCTACATACTGTGTATGTGTGTGTTTTGTGGCGAGTTGTGCTAATACTGAGTTTCTGCTGTTGGTTTGACTTCTTTTTTTCTGAGACCACTGAGCAGATTAGAGGAATGGAAACATCATGTCCACTTTTAAACTCAGCCCACTAAAAGAAAAACTCTGTTTCAAATGGTGTCACTTTTGATACGATGGCTGCTTATCAATCTTTGCTGCTGTTAGGTTTCTTTGACAAACTTTGTCAATTATTGGTTTTCTTTCTTGGAGCTACTCAATTTCCTCGATTTCCTGTCAGTGTTCTGGTGATTCTTGTAAACTTGTGCTGCAGGACTTTTGTCTAATCTTTTTCTTATCTTTGTTTCTTCCCTCAGGCTGTGGAAGAGGGCATATATACGGTGAGTTTCAAACCAAGTAACACAACGCTGTGTTACATTTAACTCCTACAGCTTTTTGTACATTATCTCATCCTCTCTCTCCTGCAGGGTCTGGCTCCTCATGCAGCAGACACATATGAAACCATCGGCATGAAGAAGTGATTCGATTTGGTCGTTCTGTCTGTTCTTCTTATTTAAACATAACACACATCATACTCAGCTATTTTACACCAACGTCCATTTCCCTATTATGCTTTTGTTGAATTGTGGAAGAAGAGATAGAAAAGAGAAGTGACGCCCAGCATGGGCAGCTCTCAGAAAGCTTCTCATCAGTGCTGTATGAGATTCTTTTCCTGTTCTGTTGCACAAATATAACTTTTTTTATCTTGATAACTGCTGTTCTGCAGATACATTTTAATGCTTATGTATAAAGAAACTACAAAAAGCTCTTATTGCATTAGGCGATTGTATATTTTAAATCTTTGAATACCAAACACGCTATCTAACAACCTCATTCCTATACTTTTATAAAACAATGACAGGCAGTGTAGCCTTTTGTTCTATTATTGCACAAGGGTAATTTGGTAGTAGGATGGCCCATAGGAAAGGCTATTGGAGTTAGGGTTACCATTATTCAGCAGTATTTCCATCACACCACTAGATGGCAGTGATGGTCTCTCCTTCTCCGGTTTAAACTTGTTCTATGTATGTATAAATTTTGTTTTGCATGCATATTGATATTAAAGAACTTCTCTTTTAGAAGTATGGCCTTCACTGAAAGCGACTCTATCTCATTCTTTGTTTCTCTAATCAAAAATATTTCATCCTCTAATTTCAACCACAAGTTTCTTAATATAGAAAGTTCCTGCCAGGGGTTTGTAAAAAACGTGTAAAAAGGAAAGTATAAAATATGGGCAAATTAATTCAGAATCTGGAAGAAAAACATTAGAAATTTTTAGTTATAAAAATCAGTTATCTCCTGAAATTAACACATCCAACTTGAAATTCAAACTTTTCATGCTTTTAAAACCCAACCTTGGCTGTTGCCTGTATCAAAGGTTATGATACTTTTATGTAGAATGTCAACAGTTTGCATTTAATTCAACCACTTGTATTGTACTGTCCACCCTCTGGTAGGAAACATTTTACTACAGTAGGAATGACAAGATAAACAGCATTATTGACATCTATTATTGATCCAACCTGGTGTGTTTTTCTTGTAAATGAAAGCTAAATGTTTTTTCCACTGTCGGTGTTCATCCCACATAGAGAAGATACCAGAGATTATTAATCAAACAAAATCTAAACAATGTTTAATACACTTAGATCTTTAAGGATTTAGAAAAAGCTGCTTTTAATTCAGCTGTTTCACCAAAGATTATCTCTGATCTCCCCACTGTTGGTCGACTGCCTAAACAAAGAACTCCTTTCACTGATGTACTTGAGGCAAATCAGGAGAACTCCAGGGCCCCTGGCTCCTGATGTGCAGGCCCCTGTTTCTGGTTGTTACTGCATGGTAATGCATGTCAATATGATCAAAAAAATGACTATAAATGAGTAGAAGAAATAAAAATATTTTATAAACAAAGAGCCAGTTTACTATAAAAGGCATCGAGCTGCCAAACATTTTACCTTTTTAAATACAAAGCAGGCAAACAGGAAAACAAAATAATAGTTTGTAATGATGCAGCCCTCCAATGAGTCAATATATTTTATTTTATCTTGACAACAAATTTATTTTCTAAAAAACATTAATTGATTTACTCTCTTTGTTTTGTTTAGTTCTGTAGACAAGATTCAAGATTCCAAGACATTATTTCTGACTTGTTTTCTTTTTATTCTCATCCTTCCAAACTATTGCTGAAATCTTAACGGGGATGAATCTTACTTGCAAATTTGATAGTAATATGTTATTGATTTTAAACATAACTTGTAAAATATAATATTACACTAACTAAAGAGGAATCATTGGATCTCTGTACCGCTGTACCTTCTATTCTCATGGCTCCTTTTTCCAGTTTAAATGAATCTGTTCAGGATTTATTTGATTATTTATGATTAATTCTAGTCATCAAATTATTAACAGCAGTTCACCACCAGGAAGAAACAAAAGCTTTTTGTTCCTGCCCTCATATTTAGAAATTCAGCACATTTTTTTAGCATCAACATCAACAGGTTGACCGAGTTGTAAATAATGAAAATGAAAAAACAAATCAACATAAACAAAAAAAAAAGAAAAAATTAAAATGGAATTAGTAAATATTTTTCATGCTTAGTCATATAAGGAAGAACCAGTAAATATGTAAGATCAGAAAAAGCTTAATCATTAAATGACCTTTAAATTACAGGTAAATGTTTTCAAATCTATATTTTCATCAACAGTAATACCCAGACAATTTATTACTCTTGTCCAATAAACCACAACACAATCCGCATCAATCAACCTATTAGAAGGACTTTGTTGTGAGACTGAAACTGGTGGTGTAACAGAGAGGAAATGAAGATGAATGCTGACGGCAAAGGTTTGTATGAAGCTCCACAATGAGCAAGCATGAGCGACTGTGGGAGAAAAAACTCTAATCTCTGGCAGAACCAGGGTTCTGATAAAATCACCAAAACATAATAATTTATCTATGGTTATAATATTCTGTAAAAATTTGAGCAAAATCTGCCTGACACTTCTCAAGTTATTTTGAAAACAAACAAACAAACAAACGAGAAAAATCAGCAACTCTCGTAGGTACTATAAATAATTTGTTAACACTCCTAACCACAGCTCTGCTGACTGTTCCATGCATGTTGGAACTCAAGGATTTTCCAGTTTCTTCAGAAAATCCATTCTGTTCCTGTTCCATGTTAGGAACCCAGGGCTGTTCGTCATTAAGTTGAGGTCATCAGTACAAGGACTTTAACGCCATCCCTTTCCTCTACTGCTGTGTACTGTATGTATAGCATGAGCCAGATTAGTCAATGATTCTCAACACAAAGAGAAACAAAAAACACTGCTTATTTTGATCTCAGACATTATTTTCATAATCATTTATGCCCTTAGAATGGCTGATATTTCAAAGGGCAGTAAAACTGCAATGTATTACCATTGTTGCTGTTTCAATTCAATTTCATTTCAGTTTATTTCTATAGTGCCAATTCACAATACATTTCATCTCAAGTTTCTTTATAGAGACAATTCAATGAGATCATCCAGTCAGATTGGTTCAAAGTTTTAAACCTAAGAAAACCAGCTGATTGCATCAATTCATTGACTCAACAGCAATCCCTCACACCAAGCATGCATGTAGCGAGAGTGGAGAGGAAAAACTCCTTTTTAACAGGAAGAAACCTCCAGCAGAACCAGGCTTAGTGTGAGCGGCCATCTGCTGAGAAAGACTGGGGTTCAAGATCAGAGGATTGAAACTGGGCCCCAGATAGGAAAATCCAGAAAATGTTTGTGTTCTGTTTGAGTGTAGCCTGGCCAGCCAGACTGATACAATGTACACCGGTGTATCAGTGTGGTAAAGAGCTAGTAGATCTAGATTTCAAAGGCAGGACTAACAGGGTTGGCGTCATCAGATTAGAATCAATCATATAACTATGGATGTGACGCAAAAACTACAATGGACTCGCTCTTTTTTTGTCATTTTGTAGTCTAGGAAACATGTCAAGCCAAAAAAAACAACTTCTTTTCATTTTTTTCATTGTGTTGACTCAACATTTTTAAAGCTCTTTACAGAAAAACAGCGTGTTTATTTGTATGTGGACAAGGCCTCAGACCTTTCCCTCAAAACCTTCTGTCTGAGCTTCTGGAGAAAATAATCGGAGCCAAAGATTCTCAGGCGCTGGTTTTTACCTTATCTCCCTCAAATAGCTCCAGACGCTGGACGGAAGCTCCACATTGTCCACATTGAACTCCGTGTTGTTATCTCTGCACCAGCCTTATGGCTGTTTGTTTCCTCACATAAGGCTGATTATTTATCTCCAAGTCTTACCTCTGTCGGTCACCCAAAAATGTAAGGTTATGGAAGTCTATAAACATCTGCAACCAGTGTAAGCATTTTGACATTTAACTCATTCATGTTGTAATTTTGTTGCATTAATTAAACTCTTAACTCATCATCTTTAGTTTGAAATTTAAATCTAAAGTCATATATTAATCTGACCCTTTCCCTGTGGTGAAGCGTAGACTCTGAGATGGTTCCAACTACGGCGACATAAACAGACCTCTGCTAAGTTTGTTTTGTTGAAAGAAGTTTTAGGTAAATACACATAAGATTATTACCCTAGTTATTCAGAAAGTGCATAAGAAGATCACATTCCTTCAGCACTGAACCATTACCGTGAGAATAAAGGAGCCTAATGTGGGCAGATTAGTTTATATCTTTCGTCCCGATTAAAGCCTATTGTGACCTTTATGTTTAGGATTATATCTCTTATACTAAAGGGGTCATTAGTTTTCTTCAGAGGGAGGAGGCACCTCCAGTTTCGGTCTCAGCCTTGCTCCTATGATCTTCACTCTGTGTCATTGGGATGCAGTTTAAACAGGTTTTCTTGGGCATGCTCATTCACCTGCCTCTCCTCTAAAGCAAGTAAAGACGGGCAAGTAACTGTCATAATTTTTTTCACCAAACCGGAAAAGTGAGTTTTTGAGTTTTTTGACTGTGAGAAGCGTTGAGAGGGAGGGAGTGAGAGGCAGAACGCAAACAGGTGTATCATTTAGAGCTGCACCTTCTTTCTCTGCACTTCTGAACTGATGGCTTTTCTTCACTCGTGGGTAGAATCTCTCTGCTAGCAGATCAATATTTTCTGCGCTCAGGACGGCCCTTTGGACAGGACCAGGATTTTTTCACAGAAACCTTAATGAGGATGATCACGCAGCATGACGCATGAAGGCACCTCATGCTCCAGGCTGCCCTCCCATTTAGGATCCTTTTACCTGGACTGATGAGCCTCCCAGCTGTGCTGAAAGTCTCCCAGGTTGTGCACAGTTAGGGGTAACTCCAGAGGAGGATGACTTCTCTGTTCTACAGACTCTTGCGGCGCCTCCTTGTGCTCCAGATCTTCGGTAAGACGAAGCTTTACAATACCTGGATGTGACTGTTTGAGGGGAAAGGCCTGTATTATGATTATAAACAGCAACATTCTGAAGCCCCCTATAAAGTCACAGTCATATTGATTTCAATTTGCTGTCCTTCTCATCAGATGAGTTACGCAAATGTTGGCTTTAAAGCTTAGACGTGGCTAGTTTGGAGGGCTGTTGGAAAACACTGGAGGCACTCTGTCATAAATCAAGAAAAACAGGTTGCAGTTGACTAATCTGCCTCCTGATGCATAGGAACTGAGTGAACTTCTTATTTGTACAAGTTAAGCTGAAAAACACTGCAGGTCAAGAGGTCTTTGCTCCCCCTGCTCTGTTACTGAACTACGAAACATCACTTCACACCTATTGATGATTCATCAACAGACTGTTGTTTGGAAACCTAACGAAGTCAAACTTTCCAAAACGAAAATCTTTGTGCGTGTGACACCTGAGAATTAAATCTGTTTTCCATGAAGCCAGGGTAGGCCGAGCATTAACAATATGCAGTGCTGGCAGATTCCACAGTAAGGCCCAAAGTCCTGCAGGGTCACGGATCACCCACACCTTAGTGGCTCACACTCACCTGCTCTGATGGTAAACCTATGAATCACTCCCGACTCAACTTACTGTCCACTATTAAGAAATAGAATCTTAAGTTACACGACACTAATCAGCCTCTGAAAGCTCAACCCTCAGTTTGTTTAATGGGATTTTATATGACAGATCAACATGAATTAGTGTGTATTTGTGAAGAAATAAGGCGATGTTTTGGACAACAAACATCTAGAATTCATAGTGCACACCTGGACCCAAATGTTTAAGAAATGTCTGCAAATTCTCAGCATAAACGACTATTTATTTGAAGGAATTTTTATGTAATTTGTTTTAACAGATGTTTCACCGTATTTATCAGAGCCGTTTAGGTTAGAGAGTTCTGATAACTACACTGATGACAATGAGCAACATTTTAGAGTAATTTCCATTAGACAAAAAATTAGAGAAAAAAATCTACAAAAAAAGAAAAACTGATATTTTTTAAGCAAGGTCCTGGCAGAAAATTACCAGGACCTTTTCTGTTTGTTTGGTTGTAAGGTGAGGCTCCATCATTCATCTCCCACTTTATTCAGACCAGGCTACCTGTGTAATACCCGGTTTAAGGTGGTTTGCAGTGTTAGCTTTACGTAACATATTGCATTTTTTATGTCAGAGAACAAGCATATAAACTTCGGTTTCATATGACCAAAACATTTTTTTTTCACGTTTGCTACATTCCTGATGAGACTTCTGTCAGAAGTGCAAGCGTGGACTTTTACATCAAAACCACTTCTATTCTGTGGTTAGATTATGGACTAAACCACCAATAATTATGTCAAGCATATTCTCCCAAGGCTGGGAGCACCATAGGGCTCATTTCTCTTTATATGAAAAAGGTTTTGAGCCTAGTGAGCAGACTTTTTCTATACGGAGGAAGGTATCATGACGACTTTGCAAAACAAAATACCAAATGCTTATCGTCATCCTCCTGACATGCTGTACAGCTTTGTGCGACTTTTCAAACCTTCCAGCAACCAGTTCCTGTATTAGTTCTCTACATAAAAGAAAACAGATAAAAAAAGGGAAAAAAGCTTTGGTATTGTAGTGAAGTAGCCCTGCAGCCCCCCCCTATACCTGCCCTCCTACTGCCACTTCAAATTGTGATAAACTGCAGCATTCATTTGGTTGCTATTTAAATTTTCTAGGTCTACATACAGAACCTTTTAGATGAATGTCTGCATATGATTGCAGGAATTTCAAATAGGTCCTCAGTCAATATTTTCTGTGTTAATCCTTTTTAATGTTATTATAATGTTCAAAAATATGTCTATTTTTAGCAAACTTAATGCTATCTGCCCTGGGTGTTAACTGAGGAAACGTCACTAATAGAAGTTACTTGGAAAATGACACAGAAAGGTTTATTTTGCAGCTTATTACTGAAGTAAACAAAGTTTCCCAGATAATAAAATAAAAACGACCAAAGGGAAAAAGTATCTTACATTTCTAGATGAGTATATAATTTAAAAGATATGTTTTCATGCCTCATTGAGCAGGAAATGTAAGAAAAAAAAAATGCTACTTTTATATGTCGGGCATGGGTTCTGGCCTCGCACTTCAACATGAAAACAGAACTCACCCACAGAGCAAATATGAACAAAAACATTTTGAAACTTTAAAGGATTCTTGTCATGTAAAATGACTTTTACACCAGTAGCTCTCTCTGTAGTATATATAAAGGCTTTCTAATTAAATGATTGCCCCCATTGGCTCATTATTTTTCAGTCCTGTGTTTTAGAATATCGCTCATGTGTGCAGTAAGTAAACAAGGAGGTTGTGGAGATATCACCATTCCTATGGTGAAAAAAATATTTTCCAGCTAAAAAAGCACTCAGTGAACTCTAACAGGTAAACATTAGGGATATTTTTATTTTATCAGGAACATGTTTTGGGTCTTTTTTTACTGTTACTGATCCCTTTAAATCTTTAGTGCTTCATCGTCATCATCTCAATATTAGGATGACCCAGGAAGCTAACTCTGTTTATACAAATGAGCATGTTTAGCTGTTTTGTTTGTCCACTACTATAAATAGAGAAAGCATTTACAACTTTAAAAAGATGTAACACAGAAGAACATCTATCTTCACAGAAATATGTTTGGTCATCTATTTTCCAAGGTTTCCATCATCCACATCCAGCCCAGTAACACGATTAATTATACAAATCACCGGGACTGGATTCATGTCTCTCATCACTGGAGAAAGGAAAAATGATCTATTTTTATACAGGAAAAGGTCGTTGTTGCAATGTTGGCTGGCAGAAGATAAATTTAATTGGATATTGAAAGAGAAGGCAACATTTTCTGTGGTAAATAGGGAATGTAATTTGGATGGAAAGACAGAAATACAATCGACCAATGAGCTTTGATCTATCATCTGGTATAGATTTATCTTTAAAGTAAAATAATATCCAATCTATTCTGGCTGTGTTGTGTATGTAAAGATTTTCTTTTAAAAGAGCAAATCTGACAGCATGCAGTGAACAAAACAAAGAATGGATTAGAAATATACAGAAAACAAGCTGCTTTTCTGCTGGTGTTCCTGTCTTTATAAGCAGCGGCAAACATCAACACTACCTCAACTCCAGCAGAAATAGTAATAGTGGCATATTGTTGGCGTCCCATTAAGCCTGACCATCAGACTGTTGGATGTAGGTGCTGAGGGTTTTAGGTTGGTTTCTGAGCTGCACTACCAGCACATCTGGCTACATTAGAGAAGTTGTTGTGATATTATATAAACTGTCCTTCAAACCCTGTCCTTTGCCTTGTAACAACCTGCAGGTGGAACAAGCTGAACAGCTTAAGATCTTCTCTTGTAATAATATCAACAAACAGAAAGAAGTCATTCTAAATAATCTTCCCTGCACAATAAAAAACTAGGTGTTAAAAATTCAGTCGTTCTTCAGTTAACTCTAAATGGATTATTTACAACCATACTGAGTGTAAATCTGCTCAAGTGTTGCAGTTAGTCAATGAAAACTATGACAGCAATGCAGTGTAACTTTTACTCTGTATGATGCTGATTGCCCACCAGTCATTGAGAGCGTTTATTGATTTTCACACAAAAATGAGTAAAACTAACTCTGAGCTATATTCAACTCTAGGTGTTAAAAAAAACTTTAACCCCTCCCCCCAAAAAACAAAACAAAAAAACAAAACAAACAAACAAAACAAAAACAACAAACAAACAAATTACTTTAACCTTTCTGGGTCCCTTGAGAAAGAGAGAGAGATTTTACTTACTGGTTGTTCACCCTGTACCCCCCCCCCACCACTTTTGCAGAATCAGAATGTGAGCTTTCTCCTAATTGTTACGTGTCAAATTTCTGTTCACATCTTTATGCTGAAGTGCTTCTGGGGAATTGCTCCTCCTCACTATCTGGATAGTGGAAAGCTATTTAGCAGTTGTGTTTGCCTCAGGGTCTGTGCTGACGGCCTTGAGCTGTTCAATGGGGGCCTGGATCGTCTTCTTCCAGATTTAGGTTGTATGAAAAGGCACAGTGATAGGATTGGTGCTTAAATGTGTTTTTATTTAAAACTTGAGCACATCTACATTTGACATTTAGTTTGGTGATACAGAAGTGAAACTAGTCACAGAGGAAGTTAATATAAAAAGACATTGCCACAGATAAACAAAATCTTCTATCTTCCATCGTCTTCTTTTGGTCTTTTAGAGTTAAAACTGATGAACACTTGAGACTTCAGACTTCCTGTCTCTAACGTCTAAGTAAATATAATACTGATAAAAGTGTCTTCTACTTTTGCTTTTATTGTTTTGTTTTGCCATGAGCCTTATTGGATGCAAGGACTCAATGAGCAGCAACACAAGCTGGATGTCATCATCAACATTGTAATTACAGCTGTCAGAGGGCAAACAATGAGCTTATTTTTATTAGGTTAATGTCTACAAACATTCATTCAGCTGCTTCATAGCAGCGTGCCGGAGAAAAAAACATCCTGACAGGTGCAAATGAGCAGGTGCATCTTAACTGTGATATCCAGGTTGTAGAGTTTAAACATCATAGCTCCATCTCTGTGTGTTCATTTTTAAAATGCAGGCATAAAGAAAAAACATGCCAGCATTGTCTGTTCAGTGTTAATACTTTGGTGCAGGGCAGTTTCAGACACCCGATATGCATGAACATTGTGGGTCGACTTTCTTCATTCTTTGTGTTGAGGGGCCACTTTGACTGCTGTCCAGACTCTGAGGTAACCTCTGACAGTTTGCTTTGAAAATGTCTCCTGGGTAAACTAGTTCAGTGACATATCTTTGCTTGTACTCAGCCTTTTGGTAGACATCCTGCTTTCATCCTCCTCCCCGTTTTCTGTTTTCCCCTCAAAAACCTGTAAAGCTTGATGATATTCTTTCTTTATTAAAAAGTTTTATTCATCATCATCAAGACTTCAGATAAAAAATTAAAACTGAACTAAATGTCGTAGGCAAATCTCCTTAGCGCTGTTGTTTACACTAGATCTTATCTGGGGGGTATTATAGCGATAGTGCCCGCCACACATTTCAGATTTATTGCCATCATTATTATTCTTATCATTTTTCATTGGTCTTTTAGTAAAATTTCAATAAAACCCATTGGATTCTGTGGTTGTAAAATGACAGAATATGTTCAGTTTCATGAGGTTTGAACACATATACTCTTCCATGGCCTTAAGCTTTCTTAAGATTCTCCATGTGTTTCTTTTTCTTCCATATTATTTATGTATGTCTTGTTGCTGCCATTTCAGCTAGATTCAATTCGTAGTTTTATGTACGTTTAGAGTTAATTCTGTCAGATGTTTTCTTATTTGTTTATTTCTGTTGCTAGGCCTTCCTCCCACAGCTCCCGTTCCTCTGATTGGTTCCAGCTGTTCCTCACTCTGCGTACACCTGCTAATCTTATGCCTTTTTCTTCTTCTCCCCCTGTATTTAAGCTCTCTGGTTACCAGTAATCACTGATGGTTTCTTCAATGGATTTTCTATATGCATTATTTTTCTGCCTCCGTTCAGTTCACTGTTATTTGTCATTGCCTGTTTATTTCCATATTTGAGTCCTCTCCTAATTGCATGTAAAAGAATTCTGAGTAGATAAAGAAAATTTGTAATAATGATATATTCAACAGGTAAATAAATGCAATATACAATAAAACTTTGCATGTTAACAATTCCATATATTTGGCCTCTTAAACGGGTGTTTGCTGATCTTTCTGATAAGAACTGATCTAGATTTTAGTGACTTAAATCATGGGTTCCTGAGAGTGACAGTAATGATAGAAAAAGGGAAGTAAAGTGGGGAAAATGTATTGTTGTCTCAATAGAAAACAAAAATATTACATATCTTCCATCATTGTTCAGCCCTGGTAGGTTGTTTACTGAAGCATATAAAAAACCCTGTGTTTTAATTTCAGCTGATTAAGCGTCTTAAAAAACTATAACATCCAAAGAAAAGCATCGCTTTGCCTCAGAAATAAAGAAACTATTAAAACAAAATAAAATGGTACAATTCTTGTTATCGTAGAAATCTGCGTCTTATAATTTCCTGCTGCTGCTGAGATTGGCCTGTTTTCAAGTTACGCAATAAGAATCTATGTGTCACAATAGAGATGAGTGGGAACGATTAACAAGTTATTGTTGTTTGGCTAAAATTCTCTAATGCATGATTAGAAAGACAATAATGTTTAGACCAAGAATTAATCTAAAAAGAGGAGCAAACAAGCCATACTGGTCCAAAAAAGCAGACTGTCTTAATTTAACAGAGAGAAAACACCTCAGAGGATGCCTGCACTGCTGAGCTCTACTGATTGTTTTGTACATGAGGACAGGAGAAGGTCAGAGCAACCATGAGTGTTTTGCCAACAGTGAAGCAGCCTTAAACAGCTCATCTATGAGGTTGCCTCTTTTAAGAGGAGTTGGTTTCCTCACAGTTCTGCCTCTAAACCAGTCTGTGGATGAAGGGAGGAATCCAACAGACACTTCATCTCCAAGCAAATTTAGCAAATTTGCTGATAACTCAGTCTGATAGAATAATATGAGTGAAACCTGTAATACGTTTCTCAAAGATCAAAAGCCAATAATTTAATATTAAAATACAAACGTCTGTCTGATCAACATAAGAGAATAAGAAAGAAGATGACAGATGTGGATCATTTTTGGCATCATAATCAGGAAGAGATTTCTTCTTTCTTTTGTTCAACTGTGAGTCTGTTTGTTTAATACCTCATATTTTATTGGAGGAATTTTGAGACTTTCTAGGGTTCAGAGACCATTAAAAACAGTTTATTGCTGTTTTTAATATGTTAAATATTAAATATTTATAATTTAACCAAAATTTATGGAACAGATTATCATTAGTGCAAAACAGTAAATGGAAAATAAATTATCAAAGTTTAACAAAAGAAATCACAAAAGAAAAGGATGATGTATGAACTTGGAATGAATGAACTCGACTTGGAAGTTTTTTTATGATTGGATTGAAATTCCTCATTTTATGAGAAAGTGCCTGAATATAAAAAACGCAAAATAAATTAATTTGTAAAACTCAATTAAGTACAAAGACAATTCAAAGTGACGTAAACAATAAAATAGAGGGAAATAACAGTAGAATAAAGTTAATTAGACATAAAAAGATGATGAAAGCATAAATGTTTGGTGATTTGGCTTTAAATATATAAACTGAATTAAATTGTATAGGGAACACCATACTGAAAAGTAATGAATCCTAAACTGGGTGCAGCTTTAAATACTTGGCTACCAGCCATTAATGGAATGTCTGCCCCCTCTACTGTCAGGAGGCTGTGATAAAAGCCACACGCTCCACAAAATAACCATCAAGGCTTTTGGTGGTTTTCTCTACCAGTTTTGAGTATAGCGAGAATTAAATGTGCTTAATCTTTTCTTGACGAAATAGTTCAACAGTTAGTTTGAATTGTGAGTTTCAAAGTGTCTTCTCTGCTGTGTTCAGTAATGTTTTCTATAAAAACATTTAGGGATTTTCCTGAACAGCTGCATCTATTCTGAGATTAGATTCAACATAAATTGACCTAAAGGACTTGAAATATGTGAAATTGTTTTCACATAAATTATATTTAAGACACTAAAGATAAAGGAGACTGAATCCAAAAAAGTTAGATATGCTTTTTCGTCCACTTTATAATTATTCTCTTCTTTTCCTTGTCTATCACTAAGGAACCCTTTGTGAGTGTTAGAACTTCTAGTGGAACAAAATCCTAGAGCTGAATGGCTTCATGTTCATTTCCATGCCACTGCAACAGGTTACCAACAATAACGGATTATTTAATGAATCTTTGTGTTTCAGTGACGGGGATACAGGGAAAGTCTGAGGATGCTCCATCCAGAATAACCCTGCAGTCTTTTGAGGAGAAGGAAACAGTCTTGCCCTGCCTCTATGACCAGAGCGGAGTCAGTATAGTTCAGGTCACCTGGTATAAGATAAAGCCTGATGGGACCAAGGATCAAATTATTGCTGCACATCAGACTGAAGGCCAGATTGGTAGGTTATTTTACCTAAATCTTTACCACCTTTTGTTTTTGATAACAAACAGTTTCATAGATCTTTTTGAAATATTCCTTTTTTCTTCCACAATACTTCTAATGGTTTCCATTTTATTACCCTCTTGCTTCCCTATATAGTTTTAACATCTTTGTTTAAATAAGACTGAGAAAAAAAATACAAGATTCTTACTGCAACCAAAATATTTCATCTACCAAAACTTGGTTTGGTCTCAAACAAATTATACTGGTTGTGAGATACTGAATCAGAGATGTCCTAACTTTTTGTCATATATCTCGTTTTGTTTCAGTGAGAATGTTAAAATGTTTAAAATAAGGAAACAAACAAATAAGGCATACGTTTTTTTAAACTTAACTTAAAAGGGGTTTTTCATCGAAAGCATTCAGTTTGCACAATTCATTGGGTATCAATTAAACAAAACTAAAGAATGAATTCATCAGCAGTACATATAAGACTTGGTTCCTCCTTTCTATAGAATACGTGCTATTTTTTAGTAAAATGTAATAGGCCTAAGTTAATTTCAAAAAGATTAAAGCAAATCCAAAATCTGCTCTTAAGTAAAAGTCACTTGATAGATGTACTGCTAATATAACACTAATATAACATTAAGGACATTCAAAAAGTTGCACCTTTTAAAAGGTTTGCACTTTGCTAAGGTTTATTTGGTTGGTTATAATGCTGCTCTGAGCCTTTTCAGTAATCGCTCTGACTTTCCATCTGCGGTCAGACGCCCCTGCATGATCTCTTAGCTCTTATACCCCAGAAAAAATCCACATTAAAAACCACATCCTCTAAAGGAACGACTCTCAAATGAAACTAAACTTGAAGTTTTTTCATTCTAAGTGAAACAGCAGAATGGTTACAGAGATCAGTGCTGAGGCTCATGCCAGAAATGATAAAAAGAACTGAATCAGTACATTTTTATAAAAGCTGGGTGTCCATTTCCTCGCAGGACGTCAGTCGAGCAAAGTGTTACTCCCTGGGTATCTAGGTTTATAGTCCAAACCCTAATCTACCTGTTTCTGCAGCATTCTAACCATCCTGGGTCTAGGGTTGGACAAATATTCTCCATTATTGTTTATTGTAATTTAATGTTATTTTAAAAAGGCGATATGATACTTCTGATATTTGAAAATACATTACATTCTATGACTACAGCATTTATCATTGCTGCATTTTATGTAGTTTAATGTATTTTATGTTGTTTGTAAGACAAATATTTCTAAAGTATCATACTGGGGGAGTTTTATTAACCTGGCAAATAATTGTCCTCCGGACATCCACTGAGGGAATTCTTGATGGTCTTTCTGAGTCTTTGAATGATACTGAAATCATGATATATCGAACAAAATGAAGAAATATATTGTGACATAAGTTTATGCAATATCGTCTAACCCTACCTGATTACAGCCTGTTTCAGGCTCAAGTTTTAGGAATCTATAACTTAGAAAATTTGCAGCTAATAACAGTTCTTTGGCAGAATCTGTATCATGGGCGACACTAAATCAATCCAGTTGCCAGAATTGAAAAGTCTGCCCAGACTATCAAGTAATCTTCTAACTTAAACCAACAGCAACTCTAGATATTCTGTTTTACTTTTCTGATTTCACCTCAATAATCTCTTGAGTACTTTTCTCTTATTTCTCGCCCTCTGTGTGCAGCCTCCAGTAAATGGGACGGCCTTGTGCACTTCAAAAGCAACCAACCCACAGTGGACTCGACTCTGGTCATCAAGAGCACCAGGGTGTCGGATGAAGGCGATTACATGTGTCACATCACTACCTTTCCATCAGGAAACTTTGAAAAGGAGATGTCTCTCACCGTGTGGAGTGAGTTAATCCCTCATTTTCCTGATGTAATGTGGGTAAAGACGAACACAGTTTACGTGAAACGCATCAAAAATAACCTAATTTGGAATTTTTCTTTAGATTCATTAATCATTGGTCAAGAAATTGTTATTTGTATGATGCCATCAAAGCCACTCCCCTCCTATTTTTTTCAAACCAGTTCAGGTTTTCAAGGAGTAACTACACTACTAGTTTAATGGCATAGCAGCATATTTATCTTGCTCCAGTATACCAGAAAGATAAGCTGCCTTTTGTAAATAACACCCTAAATATCAGCTAACTCCACGTCTATTACCACTGCTAATTACACCCATTTCATCACCAGAAAATGATGAACAAACATATCATAACAAACATGTTTACAAACAACAGCACAATATATTTGATCACAATATTCTTTACAGAATTGCTCTAATTCTGCTACACTGAACAGCTTGTTTCAGATCATGCTAGTTGGATTGTTAACTAAATAATGTTTTTAACACCAATTGTTTAAAGTGATTCCGGTCTTAAAACAATGCTTGTAAAGTTTAAACCAAATAAATAGTTTAATTTTTAAATGAATGAAGTGATTTTTTGGGGACTTGTTGGATAGATGCATAGCACTGAGTATATTACAGGAGGGATCTGGCGCCATGATATATGTATCATTTGATACCTGGAGGGGGGCAATCAGATTTCAGAGGGGCCCCGTCCCCCCTTGTGCTTCCTATACCTCCACCCCTGCCTAGAGTGTGTCTTTAAGGCAGTCTAAGCTTATCTTAAACACAACTGACTAGGTTAAAGTTGTTGTTAACCAACAAAACCGATCCGACCCCTACCTGATCAAACATAGTTTTGGTTCTCTGTTGTGGGATTTAATTTAAAGTAGTGAATATAGTTTTGTCTTGACACGTTGCTCCATGAATTCTCGCTCTGCTCATCTACACTGGTCTGCTAACAGCTTTGAAAACACCTTAGGAGCTGTTTCATTTTGCGACAGTGCAGGGTTGTCTCTTGCTTTCAGGGACGTTAAACCTGGAAGTTATAGGTCTGGCGCCCTTAGTGGCTAAAAGTTACACTGTGTTGCTTTAACAAAGTGTTCTGAGGCTTTTTTGAAGTGGGTTGGGTCAATTGTAAAATTCCCTCTTGAACCTGTATGAGTCTTCTTCCTTCTCCTGAACTAATATAACACCCCTCCTTCCAGCTACTCCCATTAGTGACCTGGTTCTAGTGGTTCTAAAGGAGGGTGAGCCCTACAAGCAGGTGGCCTCCTGTCGCTCCATTGCCAGCCCACCGCCTCAGCTCTCATGGGACACCGAGCTGAATGGTCAGTCTGTAAACCGGACCTCCGAAAGCGGCCAGATCTCCATAAACTACCACCTGCACCCTCTGAGGGGTATGAATGGAAAGAAGCTGGACTGCTTGGTGAGGCATCCAGCTTTTCCTGAACCCCGCAGGTTAACAGGTGTTCTGGTGGTGCATTGTGAGTATTTACTAAATGATTTGAATTATTTTAGATTCATATCAAATGTTTGTAAACTAAATATATTACAATAACACTGTTATAATATCTAAATAATTGTAGGGACACTGTAGTTAGAATTTTATAAACATGAGGGTATATAGTATGTTAAAAAGCTCTGAAGGTGAGCCATCTATTAAAGCTTGAAAATGACTCCTCTTCCTTATAGTTCCTCCACACGCTGAAGTGTCTGGCTATAATGAAGAATGGCATGTTGGCATGGAGAATGCTGCCCTGAGGTGCATACATGGAGGAAACCCTGCACCAACCCTCACTTGGACCAGGTACAATAATACTCACCTACCGCACCGGCTGTCTGGGAACTATATGAGTAACCGTCTGATGTGTCTGGTCACTGGTGCTTTCGTTAATACTTGCAGAGCAACTGTGCAAATTATTTTTTGGCCTATGATTTTATGGATTTAAATGGGATGATGTTACAATTAGGTGAGTTCCAAAGTAGGGGTAACATTTACTGATGCTATCTGGTCATTTTAGTGGGAAAATACCCAGTAAATGCAGGGAGGTTCTTAATCTGCCACAGTACTTCATTTCCTGTGCATTTCCTATATGATGGGGATCATTCTGTTTCATAGAAGGGGGGAATCTTTCCCAATTGGACTGTTCATGTTGGACCGAAGGACTACATTTTACCCAGGTCCTGGACCCAATAATTACCTAATCCTATATTGTTACAACTCTGTTACTGTGCCTGAAAGTTGGTGTGAAATTTTCACACTAATTTGATTCATAGAATAGAAACCCCAATAATTCATAACTATAACATCCCCAAAATCATCATTGCTGATTTATTTCCACTCTGGTAGTGTTAACATAAAGCCTTGCAAAAAGTTTTGACACTCCTTAAACTTTACCTTTCATCCTAGAAAAAGACTTCTGTGTATTTTCTTAGGATATGTTCAACCAACACATGTTTGTGTAGCAGGAGCAAAAAAATAATATTAATAACAAAGCTTTAAAAATGACAATCTGAAAAGCAAAGCGTTTTTTTCCTTGACAAATTATCTTTACTGCACTTACAATAACAGTTTGTTTTTTCTGTTAGACGGATCGACAACCATCTATACATCTACTCCCACTTATCCGTCAGGGTCACAGTGGTGCCTATCTCAAGCTCTCAAGCAGTCTATAGGTTAAAGGCGGGGGGCACCTTGGACAGGTTCTTTCCACCCAAGCAGTAGCACACCAGACTCCATTCATCTCATCAAGTCAGTCTAGTCTTAACCTGATGACTTGATGAATGAAGTCTGGTGTGCTACTGCTTGGGTGGAAAGAAAACCAGAAGCCAGACGGCCCTTTCTGGAACCACTTTGACACCCCTGCTTTAACAGGTTTTATTTCAGGATTGCTCCATCTATCTTCCCCAGAATCCAGACTAATTCATCAATTGCGAAGCATTCCCACAGATTGATGTTGCAGCTTTAGACAGCAAGTGAAATGTTTTTACTCTTGACTCACTTCTGACAGGGGATGCTTCTCTGCCAGGTTTGCTTTGTCCCTTTTTATGTACTCTTTACTTTCATCATAGCTCCCTTTCATTGCAGCATTCTGCTACAAACCCTAGTTAGAAAAGTGAACAACTTAGCCTATTAGATTCTCCCACATTAGCCATGAATCTATTCTGCACCTCAACAACAAAGGAAAGAGTCCTCTGGTTGCTCTACCAAACACTTCTCCTGTCCTGGCCTTTCTGATGAAGTGCAGTGTTGTATCTTTGTATGTTTAAATTTCTCTTTTTCATTTTTACATGACAAATAAAAGATGAGAGATATTCAAAGCTTAGGGTCATGTTCTAGAACCATGTTATCAATTCCTCAACAGAAGTTCCCAAGTCTCCATAGAAATGCCACAGATGAATTAGGGTCTGGACTTTGACTAGGTCATTCATAAAATATGAATATACTTTGATCTGATTCATTTCTTTATATCTCTGATGAAGTTTTGATTTGCACTAGTTCTGAAAGGTGAACTCCTGCCCTATTTTATAGTGTTTTTCAGCCTCGACTAGTTTTTTTAAGTACTGCCCTAATTTAACTTCATCCATCAGAGTTTCTAGTCAGTATGATGATGCTGACACTATGTTTCCCTGTGAAAATGTTATGTTTAGTTAGATTCAGTTAGTTTTCCACTATACAAAGCCAAAATGGTCCAACTGGAGAGGACACATCACCAACATATTTAAAGCTTGGGATGTTTTTTACAACCTAACCTGGTTTTGAAAATCTCAGAAACTTTACTACAGTTCTTTTTTTGTTGTGTGTTGGTCTGTATAGTGCTCTCTGTTCTTTAATGTTCTCATGTGAACAGCAGAGGCCTTCATAGGGCAGCTGGCACCAAATTAGTCGTGATAAGTAAATATTCGCTATAAGGCATCTGATTTTATTTGATTACTGAACCCTTTTAAAATGTTCCTTCTGCAAACCGATTTTAAAACTGTTTATTTTTTGCTTTACACATCCACGATAATGTTTTACTTTCAAGTTTATGCCTGTTACTGAAAAACATTTGCTGAGGTATTAGAGTTGTGAAAACTTCTACAAAAAAAGGCTCTATTGAATCAAAATACTCATACTTAACTGTGAGCTCTGCTATTCTTCTTTATCTGTTTTTCAAACATTTTAAGAGGTTTGTGAAAAGTTTGGGAAGCATTTGAGAGGCATTGTACCTTTCAAAGGAACCGCCTTCTTTAAAACCTGCTGCATTAAATATTCTCAGGGTGTGGTACTGATAGAAAAATGTGCTCTGCGAACTGAAAGAGTAATGTCTGTTATTAAATTGTGACAGCTGGGCTTACAAGACAGAAATACATAAAGAATGGGTTTATCTGTTCTCAAAAATAAAATAAAGACAGCTCGGTGTTTCTGGGAGCTGCAGCAGACAATGATAATAATGATGATGATGTGTTTATTAATTGCTATTAGTCATGAAAACACCTCTTGAAAAGATGTTTTTGTGAGTAATGCTTACCGTACAGATTCCATTCACTAACAGACACATGCAGAAGTGAATCTACACCCAAAATTTGTGGTTACAGTCAGAGTCTTCTTAATCACACCTGCAGTTTGCAGCACACTAACGCAACATGTACAGCGGCCGCAGGAGGCGAACCTGTTGTGAGTAAATGGCAGCAGGTGAAGTAATAGCTTGTGTCACAATGTCATGTTGTAGCTTGTGTGGAAAGCAGACAGATCAGACAGTTTCACACGAAGGAGGGTAGATGGGGGATGGAAAGAGAAAAAGGGAAAGGGATGAGCAGAATGAGAGAGGTAAAGCAGAGAGGTGGAGTTATCTGTTAGTGGGGGGGATAAAGAGGAAATAAAAAATTCAAATTATGATTCTAATGTGTTAGATGGAGATATGAAAACAAAGGGTTCCTCTTTCCTGCCAATGACACTGAGTGCTGTGAAATAAAGTAGCTCTGAAACTTGCCTCGGCTGCAAGTTAAAGAGAGTTTCAGAGGCTTTTATAGTGGAAATGAAACGATGAACCGAACTAACCTCATTTAAGACAGTGTGTCTTAATGTTATCAATGATTCTATGACAAACATTGAACATATCAACATATAAAAGAAAGAAACAAAGTTGTTTACGAATATTTGGCAGGGGAGCCGCCATGTTGCAGTTGTCAAGTGGTTGGTTGGGTATTTACCTCGTAGTTGAATACAGTGTTGATACCAGCTATATTTCACAACCATAAAACACGAAACACGAAATTAGGCATCATGGAAGACAAAGCTGAAAAGCTACTGGAGCGTCTAAATCCCATTGATTAAGCTTTTTCAATTAAATTAAATTCAATTAAAGTTAGTTTATTTATATAGCGCCAATTCACAGTACATGTCATCTCAAGGCTCTTTACAGAGACAATTCAATCAGATCACAGTAAGATTGGTTCAAAGTTTTCTATCCAAGGAAAACCAGCTGATTGCATTGACTCATTGACTCCATTAGAACCAAGATTAGTGTGAGGAGCCTTCACCGGGTCTGTCTGGGGTTCAAGGAGACAGAAGCAGACATATATAAAGAAGCAGAGATATGAAAGCTAACTGTTAGCTAGCTCCACAGGCGGCCCCGTCCAAGAAAGATACAGCCAGACAGACGAGCTCCAAGCCAGCTCCCATGTCATCCAGTCCAGTAAGAGGAACAGGACAACACTGAAAAACAGGTTAAGCTCCAACATCTATAACCAAAGGTGTTGATGGTAGCAGCACGGCTGATATTTCTCTCCAGGATGGAGCCACAGTCAAACAGGAATAGACCAGATGCAGCTACTATGATGACAAAAAACAGGGAGAGCAGAAAGTCAGAGGTTGAACAATCAACTGCAGAATGTGAAAATAGAGATAGGATGAAGCAGAATGATGAAAAGTGGTCCCTACGTCCTCCAGAAGTCTAAGTCTAAAGCAGCATAACTATAGAGACAGCTGAGGAAAGCCGGAGCCAATCTAACTATAAGCTTAACAGCCTTAAAAGAGCCGTAGTAAGGAGAGAAGAGGCAGGCATAAAATAATCTGAATTGAATTCCCAAACTTTTCTTGCACCCCCACCCTTTAGTTTTTTTAAGCCCCTTATTTGCCCCGACCTCCGATCTTTTCAAAAGTTCAACAAAAACTCATCAATTGCGGTTAAACTACAAACTATTAAATCACAAAGCTACTACCTTTAAATTGTAATTATTTTTAATGATACATTTTACAGTTATAATTCAGCATTGCAACCAATACTTTTTTTGTCAAATACTTCTGAAAATAGGTAATTTATTTAATTCATTTTTACCACTCCCTGCTGCAGCTACACCAGGTCCTTCCTTGGGGTGTGCCCCCACGTTGAGAAACACTACCATAGTCATAAATTACTATGACAATATCCAGGATGCTACATCATCTGCTGGTACCAAAGGTACCAAAAGCTGATTCAATGACTTGGTGTTTCTGTGCCTGGTCTGACTTGAACCTCATAGTAAATCTGTTGGGAATCATCAAGAGGAAGATCAGAAACACAAGGGTTAACAATAAAAATGACCTGAAGGTAAATCCTGCCAGTGATGTCCTTCCTGCCACCTAACATTAAAGCAGTAACTCGTGTAAATGAGGCCCAACCAATAATGAGCTCATAGAAATAAACATACTTTTCATTTTATAACATTCTTTCTACTTCTATGTAATTCCATAATTTTCTGAGATTTTGAATATTAAGGTTTCTTTACCTGTTCAGCATCATCATCAAACAAGATAATGGCAAGAAATCCCTCCACGATTAATTAAACATTTGAGCTTCCATTTCTGATATGAGAGTCAAAAAATATAAATTCTTTTATTAAGTTTAATCTGTTTATTACCCTAATCCTTCCTTAAATATTTTCAAACAACACATTTTCTATCATCTTACCATTTTTATGTGTTTTTTGTGGGTGAAGATCAGGTAGTTGTACAGTCACCCACCAGCTGTTTGCGTGTAGAAGTGGGGAAGAATGTGATCATGTGTGTTTTGGGAAATTGAGGTTGTTTATTAGTGATGATGAAATTCTAATCTGTGTAAAGCGAAAAACAGCAACTGCACCAAGGCAACACCCTTCACACATGTTGAACTTGTGAGTCACCAAGCTGTTCTGGGAGTTTGGTAGAACAAATGCCCGTTTTGCCTCACACCCTATTTAAAGAAAATAAATAGAAATACTATAACACCAGCTAGGAATGGTGATATACAGTACGGTTGTTCAGGTTGTTTGTGTTTTTGCACAAAGAACTATCACACGTTTTCTGTTCTGTCATCTTGCTTGACTTCATGTTCAGTGGCTGACAAAGATACTTATCTGGCTGCAATACTTTTCTGTTGTTTCCTCTATTTTTCCACCCCATCGATGGCTTTAATACTTTACATGTTTTTCATCTCTGTACATCCAGACATTTTTCTTTCATTTATATTTGGATAAACATCTGCAGTCCATCAATGTCTTTAGTGCAATGTTTTGTAGTGGAAGTAAGAGGATATTTTACAAAATTAGAAAAATAAAATTTGTTTTAGCTTTTTTTTTTTTTTTAATTATTTACTGAAGCTCCATCATACTTAAAACATCTGTGAACAGGGATTTCTGCTGAAAGTTTTTTGTTGGATTTAGGTCTGGACTTTACTAGGCCATTCTTGCGCAGGGGTGTCAAATACATTTTCAGATGGGGCCTTTTTGGCATCCTTATGTTTGTAAAAGGCTGCAGCTGTATATTTACTTTCAAGTAGGATACTGCTCTAATGTTTTACTCCCATTTATCTAACAGGCACTTTAACTTTTTAAAAGAACTTATTATGTGATATGCCTTATTTGGTCATTGAGTCCCAGCTAAAATTCCACAACAGGCAGGATTCGATGTCCTAGAAGGTGCACGCACATTTGAAAAAGTTATTTTAACTCCTTGAGAGTGAAATTCAACACTTTCAAAGTGTCTATAATAGCCCACATTTGACTGAGTTAAAATAAGACTTTTGAAACTGTTTCACACTATGAGAGAGTATGGAAAACATTCTTAGTAGTTTGAATTCAATAATTATCAGGGTTGAATGTATCTATCAGTGTTAAGTGTCAAAAGTAAACAACACACATGAGTATTAATACTTGTCACGATTAATGGATCAATGAGTATCATCAGCATAACAGTGATATTTAATCCCATGCTGTCTGTAGTCACAGCTGCTGTGGGGCACGCTGACAGCAACAAGGCTGCTGTAGACAGCCTGGTCAAGGGCCACCGGGGCCTCTGAACACCATCAACACTTCACCGATGCCAGTCAGGTCTTTCCCAAGGACACAAGAGCAAAGTTGGCTTTAATCCATTTACTGTTAAGTTGTTCAGATGCCACCATGGAAGCAATGCTCTTTCTTTCCATCTTTTATTATAAAAAATATTCAATAAAAAGGTTTTTCAATCAGTTAAAGAGGAAAAAATGCAAATATATAAAGAGTAAAGAATCACAAAAACCATTACGTTTACCAACATATTTATATACATAACAAAAATGTTTGTGAAAACACAGATTCAATTTATAGCTTTAGTGAAAAAAATAGATCTAGAAAATAATCTAAACTCATTCAAATCAAGATTTTTTGCAACAATGTCAAGTGAAAATGACTTTTAAACATTTAAATGCTTGTGTTTGGAAACCGAAGTGGAACTGACAACCTGCCACTTATTGCTGATCTTTTATGTCTATTTTTTTACAGTCAGATGAGGGATTGAACAATGATGGTTTTATGGTTTAAACGTTCTCCCTGAACTTTCTGTTGTTATCATCACTCATTAACATCTGAGGTGTCCACAGAACATCAATACCCAAAGGGGTGTGAATACTTCCGCCTTGTAACCTTTCCCTGTTTTTGTTCTGTCTACAGAATAGGTGGAGTCCTTCCTAAACATGCAGTTTCCCACCCTGATGGAAGACTTGTTTTTAAGCAACCCCTTAACACTTCAGACATGGGCACCTATCAGTGCTTGGTAAACAACACAGAGGGTAAAGCCAGAGCGAAGGTGCAGGTTACCTTAAGAGGTAGATGACAGCACATTCAGCATGTCTTGTCAATCTAATGCAAACTGTGAGAATCTGTGTATCCATGTATAAACAAAACCCTTCAATCCCAGCTCTATGTGCTTTCACAGAGGGTAGAGTGGAACCTCCTTATAACAGGATGATGTACATCCTGGGGGGTGCAGCCAGTGGGCTGCTGATTGTCATGCTCATCGTTGTCATCGTGCTCACATGTCACCACAAGCAAAAGAACAAGAAACTGAAAAAGGAGCTGACAAAGAAAAAGTAAGAATTTGTATGATTAAGATATAATGATATAAAGTCTGATTTATCTTTATTGGACAGAAAGGCAAGAATAAAACAAATGAAACCTATTAAGCATTTTACATTTAACAGCAATATGCTTAATAATAAAGGCACTGAGAAAAAATACCGTAATCATTGCAAAGAAATAGGAAAGTTTCAATTATGTGTGATATTTATGTTTACAAATATGATGTGATTTAAGTAACTGTTGGTTTCCCATCTCATGTTTCTTCCAGGGAGGAAATAAGCAACTTGTCCAGACAAGCTTCGTTCAGAAGGGTGAACTCTGTCAGCACTGATGCCAGAGAGGTGCTACTAGTAGGATTTACTCTTTACTTTCTAAGAGTTTTGTGTTTTTTGTGTGCGTTATTTTACTTTTTTAAAAACACTATGATTCTTTTTTTAAAAACAGATTGAGGAGACCCTCCCTCTGAGGGTGGAGGGAACCCTGAGGAACAGCCTTTCTTCCCTCGGGGTCAGTCTACGTATCAATGTTAATCTGCATGCAGGGCCAGGGCCTGGGACTGAGGCTTTACTGTCCAGATGTCGTGCCACTAAGTTCTGAACTTCTCCATTTCACACCTGAATGTAGTGCATCTCAGACTTTGATATTAATAGTTACATAATGCATGTCTTTAAGGATTTATAGATATTTCTGGACTGCTTTCTTTCAGGGGACTTTTGGGGTTTTATGGTTTCCTCCATTCTCTATAATCTACATACATACAAGTAAAAGGCCTATTTAATTTGTAGCATGAAAACACTATCTGCAATTTTTACCTGATAAACATGGTGCACAATGTTAAGTAAATATATGAATAAAAATGTCTGGTCTTCTATTTATTTCTAAATCATTACCTGTCCTAATAGACATTAGAAAGAGGATGATAATAGAAAACTGCTATGATGATATCAGGGGTGATACAGTATCTGGATATTTCTTTGTATCTCTTTCCCAATTATTGCCTCAATCACTAGAAATCTAGAAAGAGGTTCTGCAGCAATCAGACTCTTCCAACTGGTTAATTATTACATTAGCATAGAAAAGGAATGTTTATATCATCGGGTTTGAATTAGCCTACAATTATTGCATTTCTTACAGTTACTTGCTTTGCTCCTGATTCCCTAGACACCAAATATACTGTCAGCAGTGCTGGTAATCCTTTTCAGAGGCGGATGTTTAGTTTTTTGTATTTTCCTCCATTAGTTTAAAAGTAAAAACAACTAAAAAAACAGAATTTGCTGATTTAATTTTTATTTTTCTGTGTTGTCAGCTTTGTGTGTCATGCATGTTTTGTGAGGTTCAGACAATTTAACAGTAAGCTACATTTCTTCTTCACTTCCCTTTTCTTGCATAGTTGGCTTTGCTTCAATAAGCAATAACTGTTTAGTGTCTAATCAAGTAGTTTAATATCTGAATCAGAGCTTAAAAAGGTTAATCAAACAGTAAGTCTCAAAATAAAGGAATTTTAAGAAGTTTTCCGATCCCTTGAACCTTGTAGCTCTGCCATCTGATCCCTCTCTCATCCTTTTCCATTATAAGTAAATCATATATCATAAGTGAATAGAATAGAATTCTACTTTATTGTCGTTGCAATAAACAGTATGTCTTGCTGCATTAACAGGAGCAAGCTCGTTGCCGCGACAGCAGATCAACCATCTCAGGTGTGCGTGTGGGAGGGGGCTCTGCTTATGACTCTCTCGGGAGACCGTCTATCTACAACAACTCCAGGAGGGGAAGGGACAGGGCTATGGATAGAGACGACGAAACCCGGCTTAGAATAGAGCAATATGTGAGAAACAGCAACATGTCCTTAGTAAGTATGTTGTTCTGCCTGTTGCATGTCTAAACTTGTTTATAAAAAATTATGGAAAATTTCTCACCTAGTTTACTAACCTCTGCATATTTTTGCCTGATGGTAACAATGACTCTAGTAAAGGTTTCTGCTTGGTGTCGTTGCAGCAGGAGACTCGTTTGCATCCCCCTCTCATGCAAGCAACCTTCCCCTCGGTACGCTCAACCGAGGTCATAAGAAAGACAATCGGCATCCCAGCAAATGGGGGTTCACGTCCAGGAAGCAACATCAATAGCTATCAGCCCCCTCCTATCAGCTGCACCTTCCCACAAGGGACATATGATGAGGATGAGATTGATGAAGGGCTGGGCGGCCCTGCCAGTCAGGAGCATCCTGATGATCAGGACAGTGTGGCCTCCAGCTCCAATTTCTCCAAAAACAGGATAAGCCCTCAGGCTCTCAGTCACAACCCCCACACTTCCTTCGTCCACAAGGCCCAGATCGTTTAGCAGGAAGCAGCAGGACCTCATGTGAAACTGCAGAAGTGGGCAGCTGTGCTTTTTGACATTTCCAAGTCAATCCGATAAGCATCTTCTATGTTCTGCTCAGGGTGGAAACAGACTTCTCTTAAAGAAGGAAGTCAAGAAGGAATCCTGACTTCTGCACACATTTTGGAGATCAGTCACATCACAGACTAAAGACGAAGTTAAAACATTTCCAACTGTTGCAGTTGCAGCAGCTTTTGCAATGCCCTGTTGCTTTAACAGGCTTCAGATGCCAACACAGCTGAAAAACACTCTGCATATACACCTGGAGTATTTCATTCCAGTGGAAAGCAGGAAATACAGGAGGAGAAACAAAAAAAGCACTGTGGGAAAGTATGTTAATCAGAGGAGTCGATTGCAACAGGTGGTGTTCGGTGGAAAAGTAACTGTGCGTATGATGAGTTTGCATACACACAACTGTCTGGACCTGATCCAGAATTTGTGCATCTTTGGCCACACCTGAAATATCTCTGTATACCTTTAGCTCAGTCATCCAGACGAGGAAATGTTCATTTGGACACATATGGACAGTTTGCTGTGCATGAGACTTTCTTTTACTGAAATGAATTTGAAATGTTTTCATTTCACTCTTCAGTGCAGATGATTCCATAAGATAGTATGTGTCCCTTGTTTTTACAACCTTGGAATCTCCCCGTGTTCCTTTTTTAAACTTAAGGATACTGTGAATAGAAATTCAGTTCACCCAACATCTACTTGTGTTTAATGAACCTTAACATTGTATACAGTTGTGCTTGAAAGTTTAGATACCCTTCCATGAAAGACAGAAATAAATAGATAAATAAATAAATAATACAAATATATATTTATATATATTAACAAATAAAACAAGTACACAAGGCCGATGAAGCTCCTGAATCAAAATTTTGTTTAGCAACACTTTGCGACAATCACTGAATTCAGGTGTTTTCTCTTCAGGAAATGTTCTGTAAAACTTCTACACCTGTTGACAGGGATGTTGGTTCACTGTTCATGAGCAAGGCACTTTCATAATACAGTTCGTTTTTTAGAATCATTTTTATAAGCAAAAATTCAAAATATATATTCTATTTTACTAAATCATCAATTGGTATATTTTTATTTATTATTAATTTTTCAGTTTTGTGTTATTTAAATTACTAGTGTGAATTTAGCATTTTCTTTAATGGGAAGGTATGCAAACTTTCACGCTCAGCTGTATATCAAAAGCTTAAAAGAAACATTACATCATCAGCTCCAAGTCAAACTGCTGCTGTTCATAACCAATCTGTACCCACACTTGACTATCTGATGAATTACGTTTTATGAGTATAAAGTCACAAGAATCACACTTATAATTTTAATCCGATTTCAGTTTCTACCTAATGCACATAACCATGTCTCCTTACTGTTGACTGAAAGGAGATTCTACAGACATTCTTCAAATCATTAATTCTTTAAGGGGGGAAATGTCCCCCTGGTGGGTACAGACTGATGGTCGGTACTGG
>JAUZNJ010023542.1:0-16919 GCA_034780135.1 Jordanella pulchra | reverse complement strand
ACTGGAGAAATACCAGGGCCTCAGAGAGGAAATGGAAAAGACCTGGAAGGTGAAGACCACAGTGGTGCCTGTGGTCACCGGGGCCCTCGGGGCAGTCACCCCCAAAAACACAAACAACAAACACAAAAAACAAGAAACAAACACAAAAAGAAAACACAAAAACCCTGGCCCTGACAAATACAGGGCATGTATGAGTGACAAAGATAATGGTTTAGCTCCAGTGCGATTGAGGTTGTCGGGTTTTTTTTAATCCTAAATTTCCTGTTATTTTCTTTCTTTTTTTCTTTTTTGAATAAGGTAAAGCAGTGTAAATAACCTTTTGTTAGCATGGGTTATTGTCACTTTTAAAGTTCTAAGCCATAATGTGGAATCTTGAAATCATGATTAACTTTTTCATTGTAGGATTTCAACTTCAAAGGTGTTAATTTATCTTTTAAAATTTGTTTCGTCTATGACCTTGATGTTTACAACACAGATAAGAGTATTTTTTGTTACAGCATTATAGAAGCAACCTAATTTTAGGTTCTGCAGGTAAACTTTGACACTAATTATTATTCCTTGTATTATCTACAGAGTCCATTGAAGTAGAAAGATTGCAAATATGGTTCTAAAGATGGGTACTGGAAAAACATACATACAAGAAAAAAAGATGAAGCTTTATTACTGCTGGAATAAATTCAGGCACTAGAATGACGAATGGAAGTAAACACAAGAAAGGCATGTTCCATTCAGATCCTAGTGATATGGAGACACATGCCCACACACAAGCACGTTGTTAGCAGCAGCTGAGAATTTTCATCCAGTCATGACGTCTTTTTTCAACCAAGCTACGAGCTAAAGAAAGACACAAGTCCCTCTTCCCCCCTCTGTGCCTCCCTCCACAGTAAATAGTAACAATAGCTTGAAGTGTCAGCTATGTAAAAATATCCTTATAACCTCTTACGTCTACTTAAGGTG
Source organism: Jordanella pulchra (assembly GCA_034780135.1). Lineage (NCBI taxonomy): Eukaryota > Metazoa > Chordata > Actinopteri > Cyprinodontiformes > Cyprinodontidae > Jordanella > Jordanella pulchra. The sequence goes on along the minus strand of JAUZNJ010023542.1, from coordinate 15,962 downwards.
GTGAAATATTTGCTATTTAGTAACAATACCAAAGCATTCATGAGGGTCTTGAAAGTAAAAATCATATTGTTGGAAACCATACAAATTAAATTAGTATGTTTTTTTTATGAGGAAAGACAACATTTTTTGATAAGATTTAGCTGTTTTGGGATATGAAGAATAAACTCTTACTGATGTTTGCAAACCCATTAGTGTCTGTTTCATCTTTCATACTCTGCACTGCTAAAGGTACGTTTCCAGAAGTTTAATATATTTATTTGACAAAAGCTTTACTTTGGTCTTGAATAGCACTTTTTTTGTATTATTCCATAATCCTAACTGAATAAAATGTGTTAAGTATTCAGAGGAGTGGCAGTGTTATCTCCATCTTTGAATTTTGTTTGGCCATAAAGAATATATTTATGTGTATAATGTTATACACTATTTATGTGTATAATCTTGCAGCTCCAAAATGATAATTTAATATAAATAGATTTTCAGATTTTTCACACATTTTCCGTTAACATAGAGTTAAAATCTGTGGCTCTCCTAATTTTTGCTTCTTCTTGTGCTTATGGAAAAATAAAAACTCGATTTTAGGAAGAAATTAAAACTAAATTTGTTTGAAGGGTTGAAGCATGAGGAAAGTTTAAAACATGAGGAAATGCATTGACCCACATCACCCATTTCCAGCTCGTCTGCGCTGCCTCTGCATGTGCCCACACTATGTTAAGCAGTGTCTCAGCACTTACTATAAAGAAAAATATTTCAGCTCTTTCTGCTTGAGAGTTGTTCACCTAAAAACACTGTAAAGCTGTTCTATACAGATAGAGCACTTTCATAAAATCTTAAGGCAAGCTTGGGCTCTCTTTAGATTTATCAGACAGCCTGGTTTATTTTAGAATGAACATCTTAAAATTAATATTACCAGAATGGTGTGATACAAAACTGTTCCCAAAGTTTGAAAAAAAGGTATCAGTTCTGTAATTACTAAGAAACATTATCTCTAGTATTACAAGTGCAAGTGTGTAAGTTTGGAGGCAGCTTCATATACGATAGGCTGCTTATTTCAGCAGAGACAAAGATTCTGGAGAGTATTATAGATGGGAAGATTACAAAAGCCAAAATGCTTCATTATTTCTTTCTTTTATAATTTTTATATTTTGCACCATATACATATTGTTGAAAAAGATAGGAGAAAAAGATACCTAAAAGAGTAAAAATAAAGTGATAAGATATTGGAAATATAGAGCCATCCTGAAGAAAACTGAAGTCAGTTGCGGCGATAAGGAACCAGCGTTACAATAGTTTAAGAAAAATTATATTAATGTTTTAGGGTTTCCCAATCAAAGTTTGAACTAGATCCATGGGAACATCAATACAAAGAAACCATAACTTTTATTTCTTTAGCTGATCTACATCTAGTCTGATAAGACAAAGACTGTTTGCAATTAATAATAAACAAAGACTTAAATGTCTACTGTAGATGTGAAACATAAGGAAATACCCCAAAAGACTAGTAGTTGCATGTCCATTTCCTTACTTATTTTGAGTTAAAGTTTTTTTTTTTTTTTTTTTCTTTTAATTATATTTTTCTATGGTACAGCACTTCATTGTGTTGGTCTATTATATGGCAGCTATATTAAATGTACTAAAGTGTGTTTCATACCATGAAAATTTGGAAAAAAAACTTAAAGGGTATAAATACTTTCGCAAGACTGCTGACAATTTGCAGTATTAGGTTAAATAGTACAATACAGGACCTCATCTAATCTTTTGATATTTTTCTCTTGTATTAATTGAAGAATTCTAGCATTTGTTGACTAAAGAATAACCACCTTTAAAAACACAAAACAGCCACAATTACAATACATCTCTTCACCTTGGATTGTTGGCTTATCTAGCTGATATATGCAGTGTAAGGAATTAGTCATCTGTATAAATGATCAGATTTTATATAAAGACTTGGCTTTTATATTTTATGCAAGTCCATTTGCCAAGGAAGCCTATGTGGAACTCTGTGAGCAGATCATTATGAGCCAGTCTGTTATCCAGTGAGTCAGTCTGGAGCCTGGAACCCGATCCAGCTGAACTATCTATAGTCTATGGAAGTGGGAGGGCAATGGAATAGGGGGGCAAATGACTATCACATTACTTTGGTTTCCCATCTCTTAGTTCATTTAGGCAACAGTTTGTAGTGAGAGGAGGGGTATTTTTTATTTAATGAGTGCTTTTAGATGTAAATGTGCTTGTTTGGCAGTAAGAAATAAATGTTTGAGAGCATAGTGAGAACTAGAAAGTGAAAGCAGGGCTGAGGTGTGCCAGTGAGGTGACAAACGATGGTTTTAACTCGCCTGTGTCTTCTCTTCCTCCTCCTCTTCTACTTGCCTCTTCCCACATTGGAACAACGCTATCGACTTCAACAACAACTTCAACAACAATTACACTACCGTGGAAACCACAACAGCTTTAGTCCCACATGCCACCTTGGTGAAGGAGGAGAGCTGCTCTGTGACCGCTGTCAGCCTGGGTACACAGGGCCAAGATGTGACAGGTAAATCATTTATAATCAAAACATGTTGTTATTAAAAAAAACAATAGATATATAAAATTTGGTTTTACAATTTCTTGCAATGAACCTGAACCGTACTGTTTAATCAACTGGGCACTCGTTATCTTTAAAGATTTATTTGAATAAATTAAATTTGCACTAGATGGGCAAAAAAAGGAAAGCTGTTTTTCTTGTCAGTCCAGAAACGGTCCATTTAGGGAGGAATTCAATCTAGTGGACTGGTGCTACCAAAGAAAATGGAATGTGCTGCTCATTAACTGTACTGACGACTGTTTCTCCTTGTCCATCCGGCTGTCTATCCATTACGCTTTTTATTATCCTAGTTGACTGACATGTTTGTGCCATTAGTTATTGGCTTTATAAGCAGCTCAGCACTAATGAGAAGTATTTCTTGCTGGATGGCATTTCTTGTTAAAACTGTAGGTTGTACTGTCATGTGATGATGGAGTCTGTGTAAATGGTCTCTACACCACCCAGGCTAAGTGAACCGCATAACATTTGTTGTTCTGTGGATCAAGCTTTGGAATTCAGACTGGGAAAAAAGTGTGTACTCACTATTTTCTTTCACATTATTGAGATAAGATTTTGGAAAATTCTAGCACAGACATGCACACCATCCCCTCCCCAAAAGAAGCCTCAATATGTTGATATTTTGTCCTTGCTTATAAGGTCTGAACATTGGATTTTCCTTCAAAATCAACAATAATCTTGATGTGCTATAGCTCTATCCAAGATCAAATGTCAAACTTGAGCATCCCTAACAGCTGCTAGGATTGGATTTACTTTAGGACCAAGACTGCCATCAACAAGTTCAATAATAGATAATAGGCTTGGGCCTATTTTTCAGTGCTTCGTCCTTTTCCTCTCCTAGAAATAGCTATAGGCTCAGCTTTTACATTAATTAACTGTGTTTGCTCTCCTTCCCATTCTTGGACATCGAAACCATCGAGCCCATCTCCTTCATTCTTTTGTTCACAGACATGGCAACTTATTGAGCTAGTTTATGGTTTCATATTCTAACATAAGGTTTTTTTATGGATCAGTGCTTCTATGTTTCTTTTGTGTGTCTGTTTCTTTCTTGAAAACCCAGTCGTCCTCAGCAAAAGGCCGCTCCAACTGAGTCTGGCTCTGCTGAAGGGTTCTTTCTTCTAAGAGAGAGTTTTTGTTCTCTACTGTCACTGCATGCATACTTCGTGTGAGTATTTGTTGTAGAGTCAACAACACAGTGCAAGCAAATATCTCCTATTACCACAAGCTAAACCAGAAGGAGCGAATAATACCAAGTCAATGACTCGATTGAATTGCCTGAGTCCTTGAGATGACATGTTATTGAACTGGAAAATGATTAAAAGCGTGGAAAAAATCAACAATATTAATTGTCAGACTAAAACTTTTTACTTCAGTTCCAACATTCAAAAATGCCTTCTCAGCCCCTAAACTGTTGAGTTTAACAACGCTGATGTTTAGAAGAAAGTCCTAGGTGCAATAATGTCCTTGAGAAAAATACTCTTCATAAACATCACAAAAACACAAGTTAATTTCCTCATAAATCTTGTAGTAAATCTCTTCACAATATATATGCAGGAACCTAGGATTTTATAATCAAACCTCTTGCTCCCCAGTGACTTTTTATATGCAATGTGTCCTCCAAAAGAAATCAGTCCAACGAGTTATTCTGCAGAGTGCCGTATTAATGAAAGATTGCCTACCATGCAGTTAATTCAGGATACTTGTGTATTATTCTAAATCACTCCAATACAATAAACAAACAAATAAATCAAGTCATCATTTGTATTGAAGTACATTTGATGTAATTAAACTATTTTTTTCTTGATTTCGTTTGGGTGTTGTGTTTTATGCATCTGCTAAACATGATGAGTCTGGTCTCTTAAGTCTCCTGTGTTTTACTGAACCTCTGCCTTAACTTTTGAAATTTAGATGTTAAGGAATTTTTTTAAGATGCTTTGTATTGCACACATAAATTTCCTCAGAGCTAATGATTTTAAAAATCTTTAGTTTGTCTACATCATGAATCTGAAACCTTTACAATTCAAAGAGCAATTTTTATCCCCAGAATAATAAAGTGGAACATGTTTAAAGTCACTAATATTACAATAATAAAAAAAAAAGAAAATCTGTCATGGGAGACTGTTTTTGTCACTTTCATATTTTAGGTTTTAAAATAAAGAAAACATGACTTTTGCAAGCACGATTAATACATTTCCTTGTATTGGATTGTAATTTACATGGGAAAATGTGTTTATTAAAGCATATATTTTTCAATGAAATTACAAGAAAAACAGACTCTGAAAAGTACTTTTTTATCGTCAATCTGTTGTAAAAATTCAACACAATTTTTTAAGATTCAAAATAGCTAGGTTTAGCTGTAGTATTACTACTGATTGCAAGAAAGCATTAAACCTCTGCTTTATCCAGAAAAAAATAACTTTAGCAACTTCTTAACAGATGGTTCAATTGTAGGATTCCTTGTTATGTCTAATGCACATTTGATGCACTTTTAGCCGGTCCAAAAACTGTTTTTTAACTGAAAGTGGTGGATGAAACTTCTTTGTTTTCTACACCACAAGTCTCTCTATTTTTTTTTTCAAATTGCCACATTTATTTTCCTTTTAAGCGTGGGCTACGTGTAGGAGCCTTTGATTAATCCAGTTTTTTTGCTGATATCTTACTAAAGAAATTTAAACCAGTACATTTATTTATTGTTTAAAATAACTTAACCCTTTTAAAATGCATCAAAAAATCGAAATGAGATCATCCTATTGTCTTGTCTAGCGCTGTGTTTAAAGAGTTTATTTTTAATTCATCAGCAACTCACTGTGTGCCTGTCCGCACTAATGGGGCCATCATGCAGCTGACCCTCTATTTTAAAAACCATAGCTGTATATAGTGTCAGCAGTATTAGTTTCCATTTTATAACCATCTTAACTCAAAGTAATACGCCATGTGTTGTCCACTAATAGCCAATACTGATGAGAGTTTGATGTTTGCAACTAGAACTAAATTTGTCACACTTTGATAATCGCTTGATACCTTTTTGAAATCATCTTTTTAAAAATACAAATTTCAGGAGTTTCAATGTGTTTCAAAATGCTTTCACTATTACCCAAAACAGATATAACCTTTTCATAAGCTAGGTAAATGTTGTGCATGTGTGCTTGCTGATATCACTGATTGCTTCCAGAGTTAATCTCCAACATTGTGAATATTGAGCCTGAAACACCATGTTCCTGTAAAACTGCAGCTGAAAATATCCATGCTGTTTATATTTGGTGCTGCTGGTGGAGCTCTGCATAGTCTGCATGCCTCGCCTCTTCATGCTGTCCAGAGAAGTATGTCTCTGTCTGTCTTTTTAGTCTTTTTATAAACCTTTGTTGCTGTGTGATACTCTAACCAACTCTAATTTCACACTTTGGTACCACATTACACCAATCTGATCTAGCAGGTAAAGAACTAATATCTTCCTCTTAACATTATCTATAGGACCTGTGTTAAAAGAAATAACATTGCCTATCTAGTGGTAGTATATAGAGGTAATCAGCAGTTGCTGTTTCTTGTTCTATTAATCCGATTGATACCTTCCTACTACTGTTCTACCTTATCAGTGATGTTTTTGTTATTGTTGGCTATAATTAATTGTAATATGGCAATTTGTCTGTATTATGAGCTTTATAAAAATGGCTACTCTATTCATCCCATGCTAATAGACTATCCACTCGCTGCTAAGTGGTTCTGCCTTTCAATTTTCTGTCCATAAACATCAATTTAAAAAAAAGCTGAAAAGCCTCTGTAAGCCCCAACTTTGTTAGCTAAACCACTCTGAGTCATAGCTGCTATTTAGGGTCTGACAAGAACCTAAATGGTTCTGCACATGAAGTATTTTAAATTACACAAATTAATTTGATCTCAACAGGTGCCAAGTATGCATTGATAATATAGTTACTGTTATTTATGTTTGCAATTATAGTTGTTGGCATTATTTAGCTGAAGTCATTAACAATGTGAGTGATGACTTTAAAGAAATACATTTACCCCTTTCAATAACACAAAAAGGTAATATCATTTTAAATACAGTGTATGGTATAGAATTAAGGTCTTGGATTACTAAACAGTCAATTTCCAATACATCTTATTTAAGCTTTTAATTGATTCTGATGTCTAGTCAGAAGTGGGTAAAGTCAAGTAAAAGTAGCTTCACGCAAATGCAAACTACAATTTTTTTCCTCAAGAAACATTTTTAGTCAAAGGGTCCAGATGTCTCCTCACAAGATGGAAGCTCCTGTCAGGCCTTGTAGTCGTGAAGATAAGTGGAAACATGGATCAACACACAACAGAGGCTCATAAAGGCATTGGTAAAAACACCAGAGGTGCCAAACACCAACTACTGGTTGACAGAACAGCCATCTGAGACTTCAAAACCAAACAAACCTGGTAACCTGGCAGCAACATTGTGTATATGGATTTCAGGCTGCATCCTAACAGGGAGCGAGACATTGACTCACTGATCCACACCACCACGATCTACAGCAGGGACATAGGGATGTCATTTGGGCTGAAAAATGTGGCAGGAATGATGACATAGAGAGGGGAACGTAATGTCTGTGTAAATTCTCAGTCATTTGGGTCAAAGCCCAAAACAGGCTTAAATTTTGATCAGTTTTTTAAAGACATTTCTACATTTATCCAGGAGTTTTTGTCAGTTCTGAGAGCTTGCACCAGGGCAAACTATAATTTGACGGCTGATGTAATTAAGCAGCATGGAGATCCATCCTGATGAGATTGGTTATGTATTTTCTTTGGCACTCTCATCATGATTCAAAAGACCTATCACATATCCCATGCAAACCAAAATACTCTTGCAATCTATAAAAACTAGGGGTTGCTATTTGATTTGCATATGACTTAAAATGTGCTTCGGAGGATAGACCTTCATTGGTCCTTTGGTGGTTCCTGGATTTTTTTGAGAATGCAGATAAAAAAGTATTTCAACTGTTCAATTAAATTCAGTTTATTTCTATAGCACAAATTCACAACACATGTAATCTCAAGGCACTTTACAGAGACAATTCAGTCAAATCAAACAGTCAGATTAGTGACAGTTTAGGTGAGATGGTTTAATTCTTAAAATGTTTTCCCAGTAGTGTTTTCAGTTTTGTTTCATTCGATGTGATTTAGATTTGTAATCCAAAGCAGTATCTTAACAAGTCTAGCTGTAAAAATTGATGAGGTACTGATGTAATCTTGCAAGAAAGATAATTAATAAAATTCATAGTCAAAGTTTTGCCTGATTCTGAATTTCAAGCTCCAACAGTATCCTCTCTCAATCCTTTTATATGACTGCCTCGGGTGCATAGGGAGATTGATGAGTGATGCAAGCCCAAAAGACTGGTTTAGATTACCAAAACCACATGAAGTAACTTATTGGCAGAATGCGGGGATTTTAGAAAGTACTAAAAAGCCCACAGTTTTCATATAAAATGTAATTCTTATATTGAATGTGAAAGGTGAAATTGGCTTTAAAACGTGATTATAGAAATATGGACCTCCTACTGCTTAAGACTTTGCTTTTTCTCTCTATTTTTGTTTCATTATGTATTATACTTTGATGTTCATAAACCGATGTGTGACCTGTTAATGGATATCTTGACTACAAATCAGAGCTACATGTGTATACGAAATTAAACAATTAAGTATATTAGAACTGAAAAGAACAGAGGAGATTCGCACCACAAATAAGACTCTAAACACATGCTCCTTCCCTGATGTCCCCTTATCCTCTGCTCTATCAAAAAATGAAATTGATTCCAGTACAGTTTGCCACTTGATCGGGAAGATGTACTTCTGACACGGTACACACTTAGCACTCACATGCAGACACACTCCACTGACATGCGCACCAAACACACACGCACAAAATCTAATAAACCAGTTCTATTGAGTACCAAGGAGGGTCAGTGGTAATAACGGCTTGCTCCTCTTGACTCTTTCCCTCTCTCGGTTCTTTCTTTTCTCTCCTCTCTAAATTCAATTCTCTTTTCAATGTGAAGACCTTTCCACCCTCTCCATCTCACTTGCCTTGCTCATACTCTCCCTATGCTGGCTTTTTCTATCCTTCTTCCCTGCTATTCCTCCTTTTAGCATGTAGAGCTTTATTTTGGCAAAGGCTTTTTATTTGGTTTTAGTGGCTCTTGTCCCTCTGCTGTGCACTCGGGTTAATATGTTTTCCCACATCTGAGGATCTTCCACTTACTATTCATATCAACAGTCTGAAAAGGCAAAAATGAAGGGGAAAAAAAATATTACATTGGTTTGACAGTTAACAATTTTACAACCTTTATTTACATCAAAGGCTGCAATGTTTTCCTTATAATAATTTGAGTTATTTTTCTTCTTGAGTAATTTGTGCCAGATAATGTGTTTTACACAAAATGAAGATACATGGAAAATCAGTTTAGAATGTAACACTAAACCTGCATAAATTAGATGTTTCCTTGCTAAAACATGACAGATTCAAATGGCTGAATTAACTCCTGAGCAGTTTTTCATGCTCTATTGGAGCCTCCTAAAGACTTATTCAGGTGTATTGACCTAGTGAAACATCTTAAACATGCCAAATGTAGAGGACTTACTTCAAACAACAATGAGCTAACTTTTTTGGCTAGTAAATATCGAAGTTGTCTATTAACTATAGACATTGTAAAATGTTTTAAATAAATTTGGTGCTGCCTCAGCTGATGGTGGGAAAGAATAGTGCACTCGTCACAACAGGCCCAGACTAAAAAATGGTACATTTCTTAGTATAGTTGCTGAAAGAGAAAGCTTTCTCAATGTTTTTGTTTGTTTATTTGTTTGTTTTTTGCTGTTCCTGGTGTCAATCAGTCTCTATGTCCTTATACCCTTTGTTTGGTCATGTTCATATTGAAGATGTAAGCTCTTTCATTACATGTTTACAAACCACTATTTTGGGGATACTCTGTCATTACCAAAAACATAATTATAGAGTTGTACAGGATGAACATATCTGGAAGTTGTATTGGCTTCAAGGGATTTACAGGTGAAAGCAAGCAAACACAAATACTGGTTAAGTCATACCTTTTTTTCTTCAGGCTTGGCTTGTTGCATTGCAGTCTAATTTAAAAGCTATTTAGAATTTGGAAAACATTAGGGTTTTTGGACTTAGCAGGGATAATATCTCTGGCTAAATCTGTTTTTATTTTATCACTACTGATCGCCGGAGACGGCGCTTCAAGCACTGAGTGATCACTCTTGCGCATGCGCAGGTCGAGAATTAGTACCAACAAAGTCACCTGTGACCTTCGGGGGACCCACGTGTCTCTATATAGTCACAAGGTACCCGGCGTTCAATTCCCCCTTCGTTCTTCTCGCACGCAGGTGTGTTGAGTAGGGACGTGTGGTCATGTGAAGCTGGTTGCTTCTGCGTGTACCACTGTTATATTGCTGCTTGTTGCTAGTAGCCCCATGACCAATGTCTGGTTGGAGCTGCGGATAAGTCTCGCCCTCCAGGGGCTGCACAAGCTATTGTTTAGACCTTTACCAGATCTACGGTCGCCGCTACGACGACTGGTAATTTTTGTTTTGTTTTCTCAACAATAGTTTACTGTTCGCTTTGGTTTTCCACATTAATTGCTGTGGTTATTTTTGACTCACCAGTGGCGTTTCTGCTCGCACTGAGTTAATTCTACCTTGTTGTCGCTGTGTCTGACTCTGCTCATGCTGAATTCATGTATTATGTATCTGACTCGACAGTGGCGCCTCTGCTCGCGCTGAATTCATTTTTGGTTTAATAAACAGTCACCAGTGGCGTTTTTTGCTCGTGTTGACTGCTCATTGTTGGTGGGCTAAATACACCTTTTAAAGAGCAGTATGATGCTGAATAAATTATGCTGCTCGACCTGACTGACTCCGCTTCAGCCTGATGACAGGCATGACTTGTGTCTCTCCTGCCTTGGTGTGGAACATCTCCGGGAGGCGCTGTCTGATAACGCTTGCCCCAACTGTTGCGTTATGCCCCAGTCGGTTAGGTTGGATCAGTTGGCTGCATTGGAACAGCCTACTGACTGGGAATATGCTGCACTGCATAGTCTGTTACCACCAGGACAGGCGACGTGTAAACAGCCTACCGTGGCTACACCTTCTGTGCTAGCAAAGCAAGCCAGAAAGACTAATGCAGGGAGGTTGTCCACAAGAATGGATCACCTCACTAGTGAGCTGGGCTGAATGAGGGCCCTCCTCCAGCCCTTTTAGACTGATGGGGATCACAGTGGGACTCTCCCTCCCAAGCAGGATGAAGCATCAGTCAGTGATGACTATGCTATTTCGATGGCAGCTTCTGGCACCCTTTTCTGTGAAGACCTTCCCTGCTCTGGGACCCCTGGGTCTGGCTCCATTGCCTCCCAGGAGCATACAGGGGAGTCTGTGACGGCCGCCATTCAAACGGCTCTTGCCTGTTTGCAGATTAATGTTCCACAGGCCCAGCCTGCAGCTTCCCGTGCCTTCTTTAGGCACAGCAGATCAGAGACTGCCTTTGTAGTTCCTCCATTGGAGGAGTATATACGAGAGCTACATGCTTGCTGGTCAGACACCAAAGCGTTTTCACGTCTGACAATGGATAACAGGGTCCTGGCGGCCATCCAGGAGGCATGCAGGGTTGGCTTGGGGCAGATGTCTGCCAATGGAGCAATAGTGCCTGTGGACCCCCTGCTGGATCCAGGGGGATTTTCCATATATTTTCTGGTTCTGAAGAAGACCGGAGGTCTACATCCAGTCTTGGACTTCAGGGGCCTAAACGTGTACTTGAAGGCCATGCCTTTTCAGATGCTGACCACCAAGGAAGTGCTACAGTCGATTTCCCAGGGCGATTGGTTCACCTTCATAGATCTCAGGGATGCTTATTTTCATGTTCCAATTGCTCTGCGCTGCCTTTCAGGGGAGGCATTTCCAGTTCAGGGTCCTCCCGTTCAGACTTTCGTAGTCTCCCAAGGTGTTCACCCAATGTGTCACATCGTCTCTCTATCCTCTGCAAGCATGAGGATTAAGGGTCCTCCCATATCTGGACGACTGGCTCATTTGTGCCGCAACACGGGACCAGGCAGTCAGAGACACTCGGTCTGTGCTCCGTCATGTGGAATGCTTGGGCTTGCAGGTGAGTATGGAGAAAAGCAGTCTGACTCCCTCACAGAAGACCATTTTTCTGGGCATCATCATGAATTCAATTCCAATGACTGCTTGCCCATCACCCCAGTGGGTCGACAGTATTTTGAGCATGCTCCTAGAATTCAGGCGCGACATGGCGCCGCCTCTTGTACGGTATCTTCAACTTCTGGGCATGCTTACAGCTGCATCCGCCATAGTGCCCTTGGGACTGCTGTCATTGCGACCCCTCCAGATGTGTTTGAACCGAGATCTGGACTCCAGACGGACCGCTCATCGTCTCAGGAGACTTTGGGTCAGCCCTCAGTGTCTTCAGTCTCTATCCCAATGGAGGGTGAGGTTGTTCATGATGAGAGGGGTCCCACTTTGTCCCCTCCAGTGTTGTTGGGAGGTTATGTTTACAGATGCATCCTCCACGGGCTGGGGAGCAACCTGGCAGGGTCAAATGGCACAGGGGACATGGTTCCAGCAGCAGAGCAGGGAACACATCAATGTTGTGGAATTACAGGCTGTGCTTCTGGCTCTTTGGAGCTTTCTTCCGGGCTTGCAGGGAAAGCATGTGCTGGTGAGGTCAGACAACACCACTTTGGTTTTTCACATCAACCACCAGGGAGTGACCAGGTTAAGGAAGCTGTTGTGCTTGACCCAACGTCTTTACGCTTCTATTCATCTTCTGCTTTTTCTTTGAGCCTCTGCAGTTCTGGTGGGGAGCATTCATCATCCAGGTAATCCCTTTTGACACTTTGGATAAAATTGAGCTTAGTGGTCATTCTCTTTGTCACTGAAGCGTCCAGGTGCCATGGTGTAAGGAGGTGTTGCAGGGAGAACAGCCAGTTATCTGTTGAAAAGCTGAATCACTCTTGAATGTTGAGACTGCAGTATATTTCCCTTTCCCTTGTTTGCATTACATGGAAGAATACTGCAGCTTTAGCTGTGTAAAATAGTCATAGAAGTGATCATGTCCTCTTCGTAAGGTTTTTGCTTAAAGCTATCCATGATAAAATATATAACTCCATGTGGGTGGTTTTATCAGCTGTTAAAACTTTATTTAAAAAAAACAATATTATTGCAGATGAGAAGGTAAGCCACCACAATGTCTCAAAGTGGATCTTTCAATTTCCGGATGTATTTCTATTTAAAAACACTGGACTTCAATGTGCTGTAGATCATTGGCAGAGATCTGCATAGCTTAACGGCCTGCTATTTAAGTAACTGAGCTGTTTATTCAGTTCAGGTGTGTAGGGCCAGGGGTACATGTAGAACTTTGAGTTTGAGATGACTGCTCTTATGTTTTTGTTCATTGCATGTGGTTCTCAGTCTCTTTCTCTGTCTCTGCTGCTACCTAGATGCTCCAATGGGTATTATGGCCAGCCTGAAGTACCAGGAGGATCCTGCCAAAGCTGCAACTGCAATGGCAACCTGGACCTTTCTGTACCAGACACCTGCGATTCGATCACAGGCCAATGTTTGAGGTGTCGCCAGGGTTACGACGGCGTTACTTGTGACACCTGCGCTGAAGGTTACTATGGAGATGCCATCACATTAAAGAATTGTCAGCGTAAGTTGTGGACTATGATACTATGCAGTAATAAAAAAAGAAACCCTCAATTTTTAAACATAAAAACAGGGTCTGTATATGTAACAATTATTTTTATTTTTTTATTTTTTTTCCTAAGAACTCCCAACTTAGCCTAAAAGCTCCTGTCAATGAGTCCAAGATTAGGATTGAGCTCAAGCTGGAATTGGTTTATACAAGAAACAATAAAGAAACAACTCAAATATGCTCCTGGTAATCCAAGGAGGGTAATTAAATGATTATAGAATTATGCTGTATTAAGAAATGTGTCATTATGAAAGTACCTTGATCACACCCACATTGTTATTTCAGTTTGCTTATTAGATATTAATGTAAACACACCTGTCAGTTTCTACTGTGATTACCTGCTTGTATTAAGACATTATTTTTGGCAAATTGACCAAACATTAAAAGGGGAAAAAAGATGGAAAAAAAAAATCGGACAGAGGAGCATCGACTCTGTCACAGAAATTGAGAAGCTCAACATGCAGTAATCAAAAATCAGTGAGGATATGACATCACAGAGGCAGATTTCCAGATAACCATTTAAGCCATGGATACTGACATCATGCGCCATCCAAATTAAATATTATCACTCTATCTTATCGAGAGTGTTTATGCATATATTCTATTGTAACTTTTTCCAAGTCTTTATTAATAAAACCCTTTTAAAATCTGTAGCTGATATTGAATTCTTCTTTACTATGTTAGTTGTACATTTCTTGTTTGTTAAATTATTTTTTCCACTCCTTATCCTTAACAAAGTGCCATTACTAAAGGTGCACCTTTAACTCATCCAGGTGTTAAAACTAATTTATTTTCCCAATGGGGATGAATAAGGTTATTTTATCTCTATAATAATAGTTGTATAAATATTGAATAAGTTCATTTATTAAACAAATTTCCCGATTTTAAACCTCAGCCCAGTGCAACTTGATGAGTGGATGGTACTGGCTGAGCAGTTTGTTTGGGGACTTTAAATCCAGTCCTAAGAAGGCTTGAAATACACCTATTATCAAAAAGATATACATTTTTTCTTAGAGACAGAAAATACAGTTGGTTTCTCACATTTTTCATTCTTTTTTTGTTGTTTTTGTAAAGAGTGACAGCAGGGTAGCTTTTGTTTCCCAGCAGGGGTGTTGCACTAAAGAGCACTTTGTCCTTATGAAACTTAGCTGAAATTATTTAAATGATACCTTTAATAGTCTCGCTAAAACATTGAGTAGATGGCACACCATCTGGAGTGTCGATGTGAGTGTGTCAAGTAGCAGCTGTGCCAGTAGGAGGTGTGATGTCTGAGCGGCCCACCGACTGCCAGCTGTGCTTAAAAGTGAGAATAAAAAACTATACCTGGGAGGAAAAAAATAAATAAGAGGAGTGGGAGCAGCGAGGCAGAGGGAGAAGGCCGGAAATACTAATGTACATATGGTACTTCTTCATGAAACTCTTCATTAAAGCTTGTTTTTTCGACAAAAGCAGAGGCGCAGATAGGGAGACAGAAACCTCCCACAGAGCATCAGACAGGCAGAAAAGAATGTCAGGGGTGCACAAAAGCAGAGAGACAGCCTGACAAAGGGTATTAATGTGCATTTGATAGTTCATTGTTCTGTAGTTGTTTCCCCTCTCCACCCATCTAAATGGGTATTGATTAATCAGCCTGATCTATTGCTCCGCTGCAGTACTGATCAGCAGCTTGCGTCTTTGAGACGAAGGGGTTGTTATCGATCCTGTACAAATGACAGAAGACCACCAAGAATTATTAAAAGACAACAACTCTCAATCTTCCTGTCTCTACCCATCACTCCCACTCTTAATGAATTTTATTGATTAGAGTAGAAGAGATCAGTCTGAGTCCATTTGTGTGCTATTAGAATGAAAAAAACCTTTTCATTCTTTGTACATCAGAGTACTCCCCTTTGGCCATTATTTCTCCTTTCTGTGATGCAGACTGATAATGGCTCAGTATAATTCCTTTTTTGAAAAGGTTAAATAATACTTAATATTCTGGAGCTAATCTAAACGCAGAGCAGTATGTCTGGTGGGTAAATTATAAGGATAGACAGCCTAAAGTACTTCACACACAAAAAAAACAGTCATTTGAAAATTGTTGTGGATTACTCTGTGGTTTGTTTCCCCATTCGTTAGAAGCAGTTTTATCTGTAGTCATACATTAATTCACAAACACTTTAAGTTTTTTTCAAAAATTGCCTTCAGTGTTAAAACAGTTTTATGGAAGGCTTAGGAAAACAGCAGTTTAGTTTCAGACTAAGTATTAGTATTATTCTGAACCAATCAGTCAGTATATAGATGGATGATATAAATTGTAATTCATAGTCATAGGTCATTGATTTTCAATCCAGGAAATATTCCCATAATGTTTGCAGCCATGTTAAGAATTAGCTCTGATTATATGTGTCTTAGCATAGATCATACAGTGTGTGTCAAACTGAAGGCCCATGGGCCGGATCTCTTTGTAAATAAGATGATGAAATTAAAAGATTCATTGAAAGTTGGGCGTGCAGGTGGCGCAGTGGTTAGAGCGCACGACCCATGTACGGAGGCTTAGTCCGGTGACCCGGGTTCGAATCCGGCTTGTGGTCCTTTCCCGCATGTCTCTCCCCCTCTCTCATACCCCCTTTCCTGTCA
>JAUZNJ010023531.1:0-16920 GCA_034780135.1 Jordanella pulchra | reverse complement strand
GATGGAAATCCATCCCACTTTGGATGGAGCAGCGCTTCTTTCTATGAATCTGGACAAATGTATTAGTCCTCCAACACCGACAGCCCAGGGTGCCGACCAAGAAGCAGAGTCATAGTTTAACACACCTCTACTGTTTCCATCCATCATCCCATTCAGAGTCTAGCTCAAAGCCAAAATCAAAAAAAGTTGAAAAAGATCCTGAAGTAGCAAATCGTGATAATCTTAATTAAAGAATAAAATGATTCCAATTGAGAAAAAAAGTTTAAACAATTAAATGTGTTTTTTTTTTTTTAAAAAAAACAGAGGATCTCTCTCCTCAAAAGGTTGTTAATGACTTGATTTATGATAATCATATTGGTTTATGGGGGTGCGGCGGTGGTGAAGGGGTAAAGTGCACAACCCATGCGCAGAGACTTTAGTCCTACTTCATGGTTTTTATGTCTAGCAGAAACCTGGCTGCAACAAAATGATTAGGTTAGCATTAATTAGGAAATCCCACCAAGCGGTTTTAATTTTGATCTGCCCAGAAGTTATTGGTGAGGAGAAGGAATGGCAATAATCTTTTAGTATGATACATTGATTAGCCCAAAGCAAGTTCATAATTACAATTCTTTTAAACATTAGTTTCCCTCATCCAAGTTGTAAAGCAACAAAAACCTTCTCTGCTTTTAACTCCAATAGGTCCTTACTCTCAGTTTTTAGAGTCCCGATCTAATTTAGTATTCAATAACAATAAGGTCACTATAGTGGAAACATTCATGCCCATAATGAAAGTGATCCCTTAATGATAGCTTATACTCGAGTAGCCTTTTTCAGATTGTGCATAGCCACAAACATTTTCTACTTTGGACTTTGTTCTGAAATACGGTATTAACTGTGGAAAAAGAACTGTTTTTCCTAAACACCCTTTTGTCTCTGACCACATTTTAATGACCTTCAAAATTACATTAACAGAGTTCTCCTCCAGCAAAAGGAGGTTTCACTTTAGCAGATCATTTTCAGATAACACAGTTATACATTTTAAAGAATCTGTTCCACTTTTTATCTCCTCTGTATCTTTGTACAACACCGCAGAGGACAACTATTACTTTATTCGCCTTACTGCTATATAAAATGACCCTTCTTAAAGCAAAAGCTGCATATTTATCCTCATTAAGAGAAGCATTAGAATAATCCTAGATTTCTTTTTAATACAGTTGCCAAACTCATCCAGAGCCATAGCTCTGTTGAATCATCCATTCCCCCTGCTCTTTGCAGTAATGACTTTATGGGATTCTTCATAAATATAATTGATTCTATTAAAAAAATAGATTATTGGCACCCCTCAAAATAATATGTTTATCTCTGAGAGGAGAGGCAGCCCCTAAGGTAACTGTAGAATCTGAACCTTCAAAAATTCAAGACTTTTCCAGGCCGAGTCTGAACCGTTTTTAATCTTTAAGCATCTTTCTGAATAAGTTTGTGAAGTTTGAATATTTCACAATCAAAGCTCAGAACCAGTTTAGATTAAACTCCAAGGATCATTGAAGAAGCCTCACAGTCAATGCATTAATAATAAATTTATTGAAAAAGATACAACCAGTCAGACGGATGGTTCATCATCCAGAAATACGCAACAGAGGTTAATGGAAGTGCAATTTTATCCCACTTTTTTTCAGATTTAGTTCCACCTTTCAAGACTTCATACAACAGACACTTCTTTCTGAACGGTTAAAAAAAAAATGGATTTGATTTTTTTTTTTGAGCAAAAAGAAAAAAAAAATAAGATTGGAAATTAAAATCTGTCTATTAGAAACGGGATAAAAGTAAACATAAAAAAAGTAAAAACATTCTCTTATTTTACAAACTATGTTCACTTTGATATTAAAAATGAGAACAAAAGTAAAAACCTCCGTCAGCACCATTTTCCTGTGGGTTTTGTTTTCTTCCTTAAGGGATCACTCAACTGTTGTGGCAAATATTCTGACATGTTTGTTTAAAATGACAATTTATTTCTTTGCAAAATGGTTTGTCACCTTTCAGCCAATCTAAACTCATGGAGCATGTCTTTTCTTCCGTTCCAACATGGCAAGAAAGAAGAAATGACAATAAAACGCATTCAAACGTTCAGTAATAATGGGCTGATCGCTGCTGGAATGATTCATGGTCCTAACACCTTGCTGTGTGCTCAGGCTGCTGTTCCAAGAAACAAAACCAAAAAAAAAACCAAACATCTCCAAATTTATCATTCACAACAATGTTGACTTTTACAAAAAAAAAAATAAAAATAAAAAAGGAGTTTTCCTTCCAGCAAAGGTGTGGATGCAACACAGAGTGTTTTTTTTGTCCTCCGTGTCCCTCATCTTTTTCACATGACACATGATGAAGAGAAGAAGCAGTTCCAGGGTTCAATTGTGCATCTGGATCATAAAGTTTTACAGTTTTAAAGAAGAATGGTCCTTGGTAAAGATGGAAAGTGGAGATACAGTACAATGTCACTCAGAAAGGTTCGACGTGAGCCGGGAGGACCCATCCCGTCTTCGTCCCCGTGAAACCAGACTCAGTGTCAGGTCCGTTTTTAGGAGGTGCCGCTAGAGGAGCTGGTGTCGGGTAACGCGCTGGGCTGCTGCTGGTCCTCCGGTGTGCTGTCGGCCTGCAGTGACGCCATGGCAACCGAGGAGTACTTACATTTCGAGGAGCCACATTCGCAGCTGAACAGCTTGCCTTTAACCTCCCAGAAGTGGTCGCCGTAGTTAAACCTGAAGAAACGGATGGGCGAGATCAAGAGGTGTCAAAATGTATCGATCCTTCTGCAGATTTATCATGTTTGTACTTTTTTTTAAATTAGATGTTTTAGACAAGAAACTTTAAATTTAGGGAAAGATAACCTACGGAAATAACAAATCTGAGGATGGATTTTTGTTTCTGCTGATTTTAACCACTAATGAATAAATCCAAGCAGTTTCTAACATCATTCACTTTTAAGACAAATTAAATTTAGGTCCCATCAGGTCTTTCCCAAGTTTTCCTTTAACAGGAAGAAGAGCAGATTACCCAAGCTCTTCTCCAGCCTTAATGTTTTCACTGGCAAAGAAGGCAATGTGTGGGAACCGAAGGTCCTGGTGTGTCGTGAAGACTCGGCAGGCGAACAGGTTGGGCTCACACATGTGGTTCAGGAAGCGGCTGATGTTCCCATAGAAACGGGCATCGATGCAGTACTGATCTTCAGGCTGGAGGAAAAATACAGAAAGGCTTGAAGAGGGAGAAAAAATACAGAGCTAAAGACTCGATGCTTTATAAAGTTATTTAATGGTTTTACATAATTTTTGTACATTTCAACCAACAGAGAGCGACATAAAGGAGCACAAAACTCTAAGTATAAAGAGGTTTTGAATCAAACAGGATCACTGCACTACCTTGTCATCCAGGCTGAACAGGTAAGCATCGTTTTGTCTCATATCTGCTTCACCCTCTGAGATGATCTCACCAACATACCTGTCAGAAATCAGAGGACCAGTCAAGAGCCGGGAAAATTCTTTCTCCTTTTTTCTAAAATGTTATCACCTAGCAGAAATAATTAAACACAAAAAATTAATTAGAGGAAAATGTCATCCTTTAATTCAACCAACCTTTGCCAATATAGTGGATGTTGTTCTACATTCCTCTTATAACTGGTGGGATGAAACTTAGGACCTTAATAGGAATAACTGCTATCTCTGCCAGAATCTGTAAAATCATCATTGCTCTATATATACATCTAATGGTGATTTTCTGTATTTAGCAAATGTTTTTTCATGTCAATAAAAACTTATCCTGTTGGTTGCATTAGTGGTGCTTCATATCTATAAAAAAACAACAAAAAAACTCTCCTTTTAAGTTTTAATCCCTCTAAATTTCTCGGTCACTGTTAGATATTTCCTGCTCTCCTTTGAGCTGGATTTTCTTCCTCTCTGGACTCTTATCTAACATAAGATTCTAAGTTAACTGGAGGTTGAATTAAGTTTTTGTGATTTATTTTCTCCCAAGTCGAGTGATTATTTTCCATCTTTGGGAAGCAGTTCTTCTATAGTAGTAGACCTTCCAGGTGGTCTGGAACAGACGCTCCACTCGTTCCCAGATTCTTCAGTCAAAGGGCAACAAATGGCAACCAGTTCCTGATTAGATGCAACTCTTGGCTTCCTTTAAACGGACAGCGGCTTATCAGCACATCACCACCTACTGGACGGCTTGTGTCATTGCAGCGATGCATTTCTCCAGATTTCAATCTGTGGGCAGCTAAACAGCAACTAGTCTGGTAAACTTTCAAATGATCTCAGTTGATAAGATAATGGGAAAACTTCTGCGTGGGTGAGAGGTTAGCTTTCACCAATGCACGTCTCCACAACATTTTGGTCTGGCTGTATTGTGTTAAACTTACTCGCACACAAAGCTCCCCTGTGGTATGTCCTGCAGAGCCCGAACACCCCAGCCTTTCTTACTGGTTCTGAACACCTGCAGTCTGGTCCTAAAGGAGTGAAAACATTTTCAGCATAAATGTTTCTATCTCTCCCTCAAAAAAAAAGAAGATGAAAATCTCAACTTATCCAACTTAGAAAAGATCTTTTGCTACTTCTGAGGTTACCTGAGTCCGTTTTGTACGACGCGGTTCTTGCAGGTCCTCCAGCAGGAACAGGCATGGTTGCACTCAAAGATTAGAGGAGGCTCCTCACGACAGAACTCGGGCAGAAGGCAGCCCCTCTACTCATCCGTAAACACAAGAGAAGATTGAGGTGAAGATGGGCAATGTGCAGGACTTTCTGCCAAGCAGCCATGTTTCCATGTTATCTTTTAAGGTGGTCTAGATTGGAAGTTCTTTAGGCTTCTTTAAAGAATATTTAAAGTGTCTCTTTAGAATAATGCTTACTTTCCCTCTCTGTGCAATCAAGAGACATTAAAAAAGAAAAAAGTTGGACCATTGGCAGGCAAAAATATTTAGACCTAATGGGGCATTTAATAGGTAATTCTGAAGTCAGAGCTCCCCCTAGATGGGAACCATCTGCTTAAGGATTGGTTTGAAGAGCCTTAAATTAGAATCTATTTTTACAAAGTGGAGTCCTCATTCAGACCTTAAAGCTCTATAAATGTTTCAACTTCTATGTCTAGAGGAGTTTCTATACGCATCATTATAGGATAGATTGCCATAGATTATAGGATTATTGCAAAGTTTAGTGAAGACTATGGTGCGTTCACACCAAACATGAAAAGATTATGGGAAACGGCATCATAGGTCCAGCGACACGATTTGATGGTGCGAGTCTGGCATCATTTCCAGCATGTAGAGCAGAGAGTATCAATCATCAAGACCGAGAGACGCTGGAGTTGCGAAATCTAAACTGCAGCTGGATGCTGAGGCTCAATCAATCAGAGAAGCTCATCCAGGCGCTACATGCAAGCCGTGATCCTTTCTGCACAGCGGTGAGCATAAAACTATGAAAAATCAATAAATACTATGAGAATATACAGAGATGACAACAGGAAGTGCTCAGTGGTTGCTGCAGCAACGGCAGCTGGAGATCACTTTGTTTATGAATTCGTCCAGTTTAACATAGAGTTAGACTAAAGGAAGACTGTAAATAATCACCATCACTAATAAAAGACAAACATTCACCAATCTGGTGCTAATTGGAAACAAAATCTGCCAGATGTTCAGCCCATGGTGCACAAACAAAACGTACTAGAAATCTCCTGGAGTTTTACAGCTTTTATTCTAATAACATTTTGTAACTGTTCAAACTTCCTGTTTGTTTTTGGTCAGATTGTCAACAGAAAACAGGGATAGTTACAATAGTTACAAATTGGAGTGAATTTGTGCTGAAGCTGTGTGGAACCAAAGTCCAAAGAAAAAGTTTAAAAAGCTTTCAGAAAGCACAAAGCTAATGTTCAGAACCAATTTAAGGAATGACTGGAAGGTTTGGCTGCTTGGAGGGAAAATTCAAATAAATGAGTCTTTCCAGTGTACAGTAATGAGCACGCTTGTCCTCACCTTGTCGTACCAGCGGCGCAGACTGAGCTGTCCACACATGCAAATACTCGTAGAACAGTCTTCCTTACAAACGCAGTACTGTTACCCACGGATGGAGGGAAAACAAACAGACAAAATCAGTTTGTAACTCAGCTGCACTCTAGGCCCGATCAGATGACTTTAAACTCACCTGTAGGTGTGTGATGTTCCGGTCGATATTCAGTGGGGAGGTGACGCAGTTTTCTGTGATGTATTTGTAGTCGTCTGGAAGGGGTTCGCTGTCCACCGTGTTGACACAAGGAATGGAAACTTGCTCCTGGCCTAGAGATATGTCACTGTGGAAAAGCACACATATGCAGGATAAAGCATTTCAATCAAAGTTTACTGGAAAACACATAATAATTGACATTTTATATGTTCATAGTTGGCCTTCAGGTTTTTCTTTCCCTAAAATGTGATTATCGTTTTAAAAATGTGTTTTCTCTCTCCTGCTGAGTGAGTGAACTGCATCATGATCAAAACCTGTGAAGGAGTTTCTCTTCATTCCGTCTGAGCCTGCCGTTTTTGGCGTCCCTCTCCCTCTTGTTGGCCTGCAAGGCGCCCCAGGCCTTCGAGTTGTGACTGCAGCAGTCTGGAGGAGTTTCTCCTTCACGGTTCTTCAGGAACACATTAGCTCCCCGAGACAAGAAAAGTCTAAGGGGACAAAGCACGGATTTTAACGGGAATCAAACAACCGATCTTTGCTGTAACACCTTCAAAAAGTACAGTGAAAGTATCCCTGTATCCACTGAAGAAGTACTTATTTACTTAACACAATCCAGGCGGTTTTCCCGGGCGGCGATGTGCAGAGGAGAGTCTCCGTGAATGTTGACGGCGTGAAGATCACAGTAGGCGTTCAGGAGCAGCTCAGAGATCTCAACGCTGCCAGAAAACGCTGCCCAGTGAAGACAAATATTTTTCTCCTGGACACAAAAAACAAAAATAGAAATGTCCTCATTGAAACAACAGTGTGCAACTTTTAGCCACAGGAGGCACCAGATCTGTAATCACACATTTTATCCCCCCCCCTGAAAGCAACATGTTTTTGGACTCTGATATCAGGCTACTTTGATTTATATCCAGACATTCAACAAAGATAATATACGGCAGGACATCATTTTGGCATGTAAAAGGGTAAAAAAAAACTAAGTGAAAAAGTTAGAAAGCAAATTGAAAAGTGTTTAAAAGTTAATACACCAAGTTAAATAGTAAAAAATGTACGTTCCTGTATCAGCATGAATGATCCAAGTTATGTTTTAACAAAAAAAGGTGTTTTTCATTCATTTTGGGTTTTTTTTTTACGTTAGGGCAAGTAACCATTTTTTGTTATTACACTGAACTTGACTTTTGCCATCAAAATAAACATATTTTGGAAAATCGATACCAGTGACAGGCTGATTGATCGATGTACTCTTACTTTAAATTCCTTTTTATGAGAACAGACTCAAACTGTACAAGGAATCGACACTGTTCTCCCCCTCCCAAGCCTGTCTGTCTTTTCCTACACACTGCTGGTCAGCAGCCTGAAAAACAAAGTCTTCACTGGTTTTTTTTCTCTCAGGTGCAACAAATTCATCAGCACTCATCATGCTTGTTAAAAAGCAAAGTGTATCATATTTGGTGCACGAGTTTTTGAGACCTGGGCATCATGAGTGATATTACTTACACGATCAGACACGTAACATATAAAAGATTATACAGAAATGTGTAATGTAACAAAATTGATGGAAATAAATGATCTCATTTAACTTATACAAAATTCATGTTTTTATTTCATTCGTCAGAAAGTTCAATGACAACTTGAATTTAAAAAAATATATCATTTTCTGTCCATTATTTCATGTTCCAAGCTTTAAAGGGTTAAGTCAACAATCTTAAATATTATTGTATTATCATAAGTTACTTAAAGACTAAAATGTCGGAGTTGATCTGAGGTGTGGATGCAGCTGGATGAAAGCAATTTAAACACAAAGTAAGTCTATTAAACTGGACTGACCTTATCCCTGATGCTGATGTCAGCTCCTTTGGACAGAAGCAGCTTCACCTGGTCCACGTGTTTGTACTCTGTGGCCCAGATCATGGCTGTCCAACCACCATCGTCCTGCAAAAAGGAGAAATCAGCTCAGATTCTGATGTTTTATTAAAAGGACTATATTCGAGATTCAGAGAAAGCACCCTGCGCACAGTGATAACATCACCACGAACTTTAACATTTCCAACAGCAGTTAAAAAAAATTTGAACTAGTGATTGGGGCAATGGAAAGATTAAAAAAAGAGCCATAAAACATGTCATAAAATTTGGGATTCAGGAGCTTTTAACAATGTTATAATTCTATTCTTTCATCAGAATTATGCACTTTGCTTAATTAACGCATCTCTGAGTGATCGTCGTGAGTTTTGCTGTCTGAGCGGCAGCCCCTCCCTCACCCGTGAGAACAAAGTGTTGGACGGTATCTACGTAGAGCGAGGCTCCTTGCAGGAAACGCCTACCTTGGTGCGCCGCACCGGCAATGTAAACAAACGTTTTTCTCCCATCAGGGAGATGTGATGCTAGAGGCAAATGTTTTTGAGGCTCTTTTAGCAGCTAATCTTTTTAAGCTAATATCCAAGTCGTGGAAATCAGCTTTTTGGCCTCTGGCATCGGACTTTGTTCAAGCTTCCAATATGGTGTGATAACGTCATGAAATGGGATTAGAAAAAAAAAAGCTTTATTTTAAAACCGAAGAATACTCATTTAGTTCTAAAGCCATTATTTTGTCCTATATTTGCTAATAGGTGAGTTTGAAAGGCTTAAAAAAAACATGATAAAAAAACCTTTAAAGTTTTGTACTTTTCCAGATCCAGAGATTTTAGTTCTCAGTTAACTCCTAATGCAAATGAAAGCTTTCATTATCAATTTATTGTTGCTGCTTTCTGCAGATGTCCAGACAGGAATGTCTGAATACCAAATGGACAAACTGATGAGTAAACTGTTGGAGCGCTTGTTGTTTGGGAGCTTTGATGCTTGTTGGGTTAGTTGGATGTATGGATGGAGAAATAGGCAGAAAATAAACGGATGGAAAGATGGAGAGATAGATGGCTCAACTGATGGACAAAGAAATCTAAAGAATAGAAGGAGAGACAAGTAGCTGAATGAATAAGGTAACTGATTACTGATTGGACAGACAAACAGCCGAACAATGGATGGATGGACAAAAGGTCGATCAGAGGAACAGATGCACAGCCAGACAGGAAGGGCAATGGAGAAATAGGTAGAGAAATGGAAGACATTTAAAACATGGGATGAAAAACAAGTCAGAGATTACAAATATTTACCCTTTCTTTTTATTCCCCACTTCTTTCCAGACAAAGAAAACACATCGATCTAATTCCTGTTATATTTTAGCATGATAATGCTTCCTTTATAAGAACTCCAACATAACAGCAAAATGAAGAAATAACTAAAGAAAAAGAATATTAAATGTCAAACAGTTTTTTTTTCTTATAAATACATGAGAATAAACTGCAGGACTGTAGCTGTTTATCTGATATCATCAATAAAAGTAAAACACAACAGTTTGAGCTTCATTCAGACATTAACTCTGTAAATAAGACTTTCCTTCATGTTCTGGAGTCCTTCCCTGTTTTAGTGTAGGAAATAAAAGTCCACTGACCTGACAGTTTATGTTGATCAGTCCTGTAGACAGAAGGTGCTCTACAATGTTGTAATGTCCAGACTTTGCCGCTAGGTGGAGACATGTGAACCCTTCAACATCCTGGTGACATGGAAACAAAACCCCCCCCAAAAGTTCAAACATCCCAAAGGAAAAAATAAACAGAAATAAAAATCCTGAATGTGTTTAAGATGGCGGATGAGCCTGTAGGTCTACCTTGTGCATGGCGCTGGCTCCAGCTCTGAGCAGATACAGCACCACCTCCATGTGGTTGTTCTCGCACGCCTCCATCAGCGGAGTCCTCTGATCTTCATCACATATGTCCAAGTTTGCTCCAGCCTGAAACGGAGTCATGCCGTTAAAAACAACAACAGATATATAACCAAGATCTGAACCTGTGCTTGGTTTTCCCACTGAGACGGAAGCTGTAGCCCACCTGAACCAGCATGTGGCAGATGTCGGCGTATCCTCCCTCAGCTGCAGCATGCAGCGGCGTGCGTTTATTCTGAGAGTCCATCTTAAAGTTTGGGTCGGTTCCATCCACTAACGGACAAAGAACACATAGTTAGATTTAACAGACTTTAATCACCTGTTATTCCATGCTTTCTCTTTTGGCAGAGAGACTTTATTTAAATTTTTAGGTGATAAAAGTCCCATAAACTAAGCAGACGAATCACAGCTACGCCCACAAATAACGGGGGATTTAGGACTTTCATACCCTTGAACCTTTCCATGTTTTATCTAATTATAAGCAGAAAGTTAAATGCATTTCACTGGAATCTAACGTGGCAGACCAACACAAAGTTAAAGTTACTGCCGCTCCCTACATGTCCAACTATGCATTGCTTGTTATTAACTACTTTAGGATTGCAGGTTTAACCCAAAACATATTTACAGTATGTTAGATGATCAAGATCTGAATCCAGATCAGAATCTGAAAGACATTTCAGGTCAATCTGGATCAACTTGAGCCACTGGATGAATGGAAAGGGGGACAAAAAGGCATTTTTGAGATGAATCTAAATCACAGCAGAATGAAATCTGCAACGATGCACCACTTTATGTTGGTTTATCACATAAAACTCAGATAAAATATATAATTTTTGGTTGTAATATTACAAAATGTGGAGATTGTGATCAAAAGGCCAGGTGCTGAACAGGATTACATGCAGAAAATCTGGAGATACATTAAACAGACCAGTGTATGAAGTTACAACGACTGGTGGCTCTGAGAAACGAGGCACAGAACAAGACTTTTGCAAAGCAATGAAGCATTAATGAACGCTCTGAGGAGGCTAGACATACCCAGCATGAGGACGACCTTCTTCAGTTCTCCCTGTTTGGCTGAGAGGTAAAGCTGCTTGGGGTGAAAACGCAGCTTCTTGGGTCTAAAAGAAGCAACAGGAGAAGAGATGCATCAGATCGTGTCTCAGTGGAGGAGATAGAAGAAAACTCTACTGTGGAATGACCTACTTTTCTGCATCAAGGGCGACCAGGACACTCTCTAGAGTTTCTTTAGTTGTTCCCAGGGGGAGTGTAGGTGGCGCTATTGTTCCCACTCCAGACTGTAAAGATGACTGCCTGGATGCCTCTGGAACAGCCGACTCGTCGAGGTTCTCAGCAGGGAGCGAACTGTCGGCTCTGCCGCCGACTTCAGCAACTGGAGCCAAACATGAAGAGCTACAAAAACAAGAAAAGGAGAAGAGCTACCTGCTTAGCTTAGTTTTAGGCAAGGATGAAGGCTTTGAAATGAAAGACGGCGATACAGCTGCAACCTCACCTGCCAGTGGTTGTGTCTGCTCGGCCCTCGGGGGCCCCCAGGGTGGCTGGCCCCTTGGCCTGTGCAGGAGGAACGGTGGAAGTGGTGTCGGCCTTGGCAATGGTGACTTCCTTGGCCTTGCTCGCCTCTTCTCCGCAGTGCGGACAGAAGCTTTGACCTTTAAGCATTGATGCGCACGCTCGATGGAAGCGGTGAGAGATGCTGATGTCCGGCTGGCATTCCATGAAAGTCCCCTGCACCAGAAAAACACAAAAAAAGATCATTTCCTCCTTAACACACTGCAAAAAGTGATCAAAACTAAGTACAACAGTCTTAATATAAGATGATCTGGCATTTATTTGAGCTGGTCATCTCCAAATATGCCTTTAAAATGAGATAAATAGATAATATCCACCAGAAATATGATAAAGATATAAATACACCAGACAGTTTACATTGTGTAAGAGCAGAGCAGCTCAGGTTCAGCAACGGGTTTTTAGAAGAGAAGAAAAACTGATACACAGGTAAGGAATTCATTCAGTAAAACATATGCGTTAGTTGTGAAATTACTGGTGATATATTCTATGTTTATATCACCTACAAGTCTGTGTTTCTGATAAAAGAAATCATATATTTTATTTTGTTACAAGTATAAAGATCTTCTGATTAAGCGTACAGCCATTAAAAATATCTGATTTGTATATTATGTCGGTGATCTTTAATGTTTGAAGAATGGATGAAAACAGACAAGAGATGGAAAGACAGACCCGTGATTGGAGGGATGAACGAAGGAACTGATGGGAAGGTGGTTGGATAAATCAATGCACAGACAGATGGATAAAAGAATAGAGGGATGGACGAAGGAATAAAGTTTGGTGATGTCCAGACCAGTGAATTAAATGATAAATGACCTCCCGGCCTCTTCCAGGACTTACCGCTCTGCAGAAGAAGCCACAGCCGGGGCAGCACTGGTGCTTCACCATGCCGCTGCGGTGATCCTCGCACAGAACCAGCAGCTGAACAGAGTTGGACGGGCGCATCATCTCATGCTTCAGGACGGCACTTTGGCAGCGGGTTAACTGCCCGTCCACGCTCTCTGTGGCCATGCACTTCCGATCCGCCAGGATGAGAATCTCTCGGCTCTTTGGGGTCTCCATGCGGCAGCTGCACAGCGGAAGCTCCTGAGCCTCCTCGATCGCTGACCCCGACGGCTCTGAAGAAACAAAGAAATCCTCTTCTGACAAATGTTTTGATAAACCTAGATAAAATTTGAAGCCCTGTACAGAAATCCAGCTGTTTTTGTTTCTGAAAAGATTTAAAAGCTTAAAATACAAACCAGTTTATCTTAATGATCTAAACTAGTCAGCTCTCCATTCTATGTCTTAAAGTATCACAGTCACAGAGCTTAATGCTGCTGGCATCTTTACCAGAACAACCTGGAGGAGGAGAAGCTAAATCCCAGAAAGGAATCCCATCATTTCAATATTCAGGATTAGTTCAAACACTGAAAGATACAGATTGCTTTTAACAACCTAGACACAAAAAGTCTAACATCCCTTCCTCTTGAATAAAAAGCAGAGAATGCTTCAGGAGTAAAAAGCTAGTTCTCATTTCTTTCATCTTCCATCTTTACCTCATGATGCTTCAATTTCAATACTTTTATAAGAAGAAATTGTGTTTTTTTAAGTAGTTGCCAAATGAATATTATTGCACAAAAAATAAACAGAAATGGAAGCATGTTGCAAATTTAAAATGGTGAATAATAACATACATTGATAGGGAAAGTAGTAAAAAAAGGAGGGATGGAAAGGCAAAAAAAATGTAAAAATTGGGACACAATAAGGAATGAGTATCAATAGGACACAAAAGAAAGACGACAAAGGATACAGGGCAAAAAGGAAGAGAGAATGGGCAAAAAAAGGACATCTCAGGGGAAGGAGGATTAGAAGTTAGGAATGGAGGAATTAAATAAGGAAGGAAGGAAAAAAGGCCTCAATGCAGATGAAGGGAGCGAAAAAAAAGGGAAATGAGACACAAGGGATCCAGCAAGGGAGATGACAAGTGAGAAAAGAAAAAGAAAGGAAGGAAGGAAAGATGCAAGAAAAAAAAGTAGGAACAGAAAAAGGAAGGAAGGAAGAAATGACAGAAGATGATAAAGAATGAAAGGAAATAAAGAAGAAAACAAGATAAAGACAAGGAAGAGAGGAATTGAAGGAAGAATGGACCAAAGACATGGAGGAATATTAGGGTAGGAGATGGGAGACAGAAAATGGAAGGAACAATTCAAGTAAGAAAGGAAGGATAGAGAATTTAAATGATGTTTATAGGAAATAAAGTCTGGACATAGAAATACTTTATCAGACTGAAGTCTCTTCATTTTTGTTCCCCTCAGTACAAAAAGGTTTATGGAAACTAGCCTAGTGAGGCAGGAGATGTTTACTATATATAACAGCTGTTTAATTTAGGCTTAGCAGATTCATATTAACAAGAAGACATAGAAGCTAAAAGAAAGAATTATTGCAATAAACTGGACAGGAGCTCTGCTGCTTCCAACAAAATATCAGGATGAGATGAAGGAACCACATTTCAGCAGATTTTGGACTGTTTCTGATCTCACCTTTACTATCTGAAGCCTTGCTGAGGTCCGAGCACTCTGGCGGGAGGATCTCTGTGTACTCCTGACTGGAGGTCTGGGGCAGAACATCTGTCTCTGCTTCTAAGAACAGGATCCCCACATTAAACACCACTTTATAGTCAGTTTATTAAAGAAAAAAACATGTTGTCCAAACAGCTTTATGATTCAGTCTAATTGACTTATTGAAAAACAAAAAGAGGAATACAGAAATAAACCGTACAACTTTTAGCTTTAAAAAAATCATGCACTCTGCTAGACTCAAACGCCAAGAGATAAAGACGATGCTGATCACAGATTTAAGTCTCATTTGTTTGTATAAGAAAAGCAAAATGTTCCTAAGTTTTCCAACCATCTCACAATTTTGGTTTGGACTTAGGCGCATCTAAGAGAGACTGGCTGGTTGGCTGAAGAGCTTTAGATGGAGGGTGGATATCAAGGAGATCATGATAACCGGACCTTCCAAAAATATTATGACAAGCAGTAAAATCTTAAAATCTTTTGGATTTCAATTTTAAACCAACAATAAAAATATGAGAAAATCCTTTTTTTTCCAAATTTGTTTCAGAAAATAATAGAGAACCAAGAGCAACTCTGTTGTTTTCCTTTTCTCACTGCCATACTAAGTTTAAGAACGCAAACTTTCGTTTTTTATTTCACTTTGGTCTATTATAGCCTCTCGTCATTGTGACACTATCAACAATACCTTAGACGTACAAGTCAGTTGTATCAAACTAGCAAACAAAGTTCTTCCACACAATCCCATCCCTGATGAAAATATATGCTCATGATCCGATTTTTAATACTTAAACTAGTAGAGAAAAGTTGAACTTAACATGTAAATGTTCTCCTTTTTGCCTCCTTATGTTTTTTAGATGAGTTTGTTTGTTTGTCCATCTGTGTAAAGGATAACTCAAAGTTATGAAAGGATTTTAATGAATTTTTTACTAAATGTGCTGCTCAGTCCAAGAAACAATCCACTATATTTTGGTGATGATCCACATCATAATTTTGATGCATGAATTTTTTAAAAGGATTCTTTAACATTATTTGGCAGAACAAGCAGTTCCCCCCTTAACCAGAGGGTGGCAGCAGTGACTATCGACAGCTTCAGCATCGGACTCAAAGTCCAGAAGTATTATACTGAAGACAAAAACACAGGAAAGGTGAGTCGTTCCTCGCTCGAAGTCTTGATCTACTGATCAAACAAGAAATTAGAGTGAATGACCAAGATGAGAGCAGAACAAACACCAGAGGCTGCAGTCACACGTCACGCCTCATTTATAAACTTATGAAAGGATTTTAACGGATATACGTGCACCTCATACCAACAACAATATTAAAATGTGTTAATGATCCAGATCCTGTGTGACTTTTAGCTATTGGTGTAAGTCACAATCTGGGGCAAAATTTGTTGCTTGGCTGAGATCTCCGCTCTCCAAGTACTTTTCTAGTTTCTATATTATTTTATAAAATAATATTTGAAAAAAATGTTTTGTATATTTTATTTGTTGATTTGGGAAATGAATGAAGGAATGATACACAGATTAAAACAGGCCTGGAAATGTGTTTTTAGAAGCTCTTTAATAGCTGTGCAGAAAGTATTCATTTAAACCAACATTCAAACTGATACACTAATAGTATGTTGACAAATCACCTTTGGGGGTCATCCGTCTTTTCCTCTTCCTAGACGGTCTGAGCCACGCGCTGTCTGCTTTTGTTTTCTTTTTCAGCTTCTTCTTCAGGCTGGACTCAAAGCTCTAAGATCATAACAGAAACCGACAACCAGGTATTTTTCGTGCACTTTTTTGCTCTGTGCTCATTAACTATCACTCTAGAGGACACCTCTTATCCATGGCAGGTCAGGAAGAGCAATGATTCTTAGGAACATCCTACCAAGTCAGACTCGGTGCCCTCCTCCTCCCCTTCTTCTATGTCGGAGTCTTCAGATTCATGCTCATCTTTCGCCTCCAACAAAAAAAAGGACAAACAGACAACCTCAGCATCAACATCTACTGAAGGCTGATTTTTTTTGTTTCCAATATATTATCAGCCAGCCTTTTTTCTTTTGGTCCAAACTTTATCTAAAAATCACAAAGTCATCTTGTCCCTCCCACCTGATCGACGGATTCAGAGGTGTCTGTAACAGCTGGGAGGGCTTGTTCTGCAGCCTGTTGTCTCATCTCCTCCTCGGACTCCATGTCCTCAGACTCGTCCTCCTCGGATGCATTCACCACTTTCTCCCCGTTTATGTTGGCCGCCTCCCTTTTCTGGAAGACGGGAGATTTGTTCAAATTTCCTCAGTTAAGAAAATTTCAAACAAAATATCAAACAAGATTTTTATACTCTGTGTAGCTTTTCCCAATATTCTGATGGGCTGTAGGGGGGTAGTGTAGCACAGACTGCCAGCTGACAACACCACACCACAGGTAGATGTAGAAAACAATTTCCAGCATTTTCACTTCCTGTGTGTGTTGGTCAAGAGAGATATTTGTTCACAATCTGTTTATTGAAGTTATATTTATTTACCTTATCATATGATGTCAATGGATGTTTATATCAGCGAACCCCTGCCATGATGGCTGTGGATGCTGCAGTTATGTAATCTGTCCCAGCAGCATGGTGCTGTCCTCACAGATGAGTCAAGCATAAACCAACTTTTAATCAGCTATAAATGGAAATTCAGGTGTGTTACCATAGTGACAAATCAAAAATTTGCAGGACACTGACCGTCCGGTATAGTGTTAAATAGCCCTCCAATGGACCTTACCAGAGGAGCTGCTTTTCATTGGCTGATGCCCATTCTACGTCATAGCGTGGCTACAACGTGCGAGGACATCTCACAAACACAAGCTAA